>CAWTZC010002387.1:1340000-1555000 GCA_963919715.1 Microtus obscurus | reverse complement strand
AAAATCACACTCAAACAGTGTTAAAAATGCAATGTCTAATATCTGGTATTCACTTAAGATCTTCTTGGCTCTGTTGGCTCTACTCCATAGTTGATGCTACTCTTGGTGGTTCTCCCACGGTATTGGGAGCTCCAAATTTCTGGGGGCTCTCTTGAAATTGGTCTGCATTTTAACTAATATCCTTTTCTGGGCTCTCCTCATGAGAGAACATTTATGAATTGAGCCAAGCCTCAACTTTTCTCCATAACCCCGAAATTCTGGGCCTTCAGCTTTATTGAGGTTGCACCATCCCCAATGGCCTATTCTGGATTCTTATAGTGACAAGCCTCAGCCGTTCTTCATGACCTCTTCATACCTTCAAAACCAGCACCACTTGGGAAACTCATACACATAATCAAATTTGGCTGATAGCTCCAGCTCCAACCTCAGCCATCTCTAGATCACAGCTTCTGTAAGCTCTCAGGAAATGGTTCCTTGATGACATGACTTCAGTGATATTGGACTCCTTCTCCTCCTTCTTTTTATTCTTTTCATACAATGTATTCTGATTACAGTCCCCCAACTACTTCTAATTACTCTTCACCTCACCACTTAATTAGATCCACACACTTTATGTCTCTTATTAGACAATAAACATGCTTTTAAGGAGTAATAATGACATAAAAACCAAATTAAGAAACACATTATATTATGATGAAACAGCCATATAAGAGAAAGAGCCAAAGAGCAAGCATAGGAATCCATATAGATGCAGAGACACACATGTCCTAAGAGGCCTCAGGGATGGCAGAAACTTCCCTGGAGAAGGGCAGAAGCTCACTTGATCTTAATTTTTTTTTTATAAATGCAGGTCACAAAAGTGGAGACTCATGATACCTTTGACTTTGGGAGTTTTAAACAGTAGTTGTGGGAAAAGTTTCCACAGAGATAACTGGTTGCAAGTGTTTATCGTGGACATCACTTTTTGATCCTTCAACATCAGCTCTTCCTATCATTGTGAGGTAGAATTAATTAAATTGGTCTACTCTTAATCAAAGTTGATTCTGCAGCCCAAGCTGACCAGCATCCATTGTCCTAGCAAAGCAAAGATTTCAATTCAATGATGCTGGTCTCTTGCTTAGGTCCTGATAATATGGAGGGATTTTTTCAATTGAGATTTGCTCCTCTCCAATGTCTCTGACTTGTACCAACTTGACAATGAACTGTACATCATATATATTCACCTTGATTTTCCTGGGATATGGTCTTTCATTGAGCAGGAACTTTCCATGTGTGCTATGATCACCAATGTCCATCTTCCCAGCAATGAGATAAAACACATGGAATTGGACTCAGATTCTTAAGCTTAAAAAGCAAACACTTTGCCAACTGATCTTTCTCCCTAGCCCTTGATTAATTAACCAATTCTGACATGAGCTTGGTTGATTCAGTTTGTTTACCAAAGTTAGAAAATTCAAAATCTCAATTCTTCATTAGATTCAAAAATTTCCTTTTCTTTATAGAATATCACTACAGCCTCTTTCCTGTTTGACCTCTGACACACATCTCAGAATGCTAGGCACTTCTTTTTCAACTGTATTAATTGTTGTGACTCCAGTACCTCTCGAAGACACAAACCTTTAATGCTTGGGTGGGCTGTTCAACATCTTGTCAAAAATTCTTAGAGAAGAAAACTAATTCATTGTGCAGTTAAAACTGCTATGATGTATATTTCTAAATGTGAAATTTTCACATTTTATTAAAAGATTGTTTTACTGTTAAGTAAAGCAAAGGGAAAAAATGAGGTGTAAGTATCTTTTCATTTAATTTTTTAATTATACTGCTCATTTGAGTTGAAGGTAGCCTTGTAAGATCTGTAAGTGAAATTTTTAGGCATACATTTCAATACTTTCTAGTAATATAAATTGCTTAGATTACACTCTTCCATAATACTTTGTTAAAGAATGAAGCTATATAAGAGGTAATAGACCCTAAAATTATCAACTTAGATAGTGATTAGATATCTTACTATACTTTCAAATTAGAAAATACTTAGGTATGATATTGTACCAGTTGGGCATGTATTCATTATTTGTGGCCAGATTTTAAAATGACAATATAATTGCATGTCTAAATTAAAAATAGACCATTTGTTAAGTAAATTTCTCACAGTGTCTTCCAGTTCTACAAGTAGTTCAAAATTTAGGTTAAAGAATCTCCATTATATTAAATTTCTTAAAACAACAAAGCTTGAAAAAATTCCTGTAACAAAATAGAGAGCTGTATAAACATTGAGTGTGTTCAGTTGTGGCCATGCATAACCACTTAACATTGCATAGACCTGTAATCTTGACATGGGAAGATGAACCATAAGGAAATCAAGTTTCAGATAGCAATAAAATGTTTAGTAAGAATTGGATTCACGAGACAGAAAGTGGTTTACTATGAGGCAGGTCAGTTTGCAGTTGCTTATTGGACATTGCTTTATTGACTAGTCAAAATTTTGTTAATTAGATAGAAGCTCCACGTTAAAATTTGTCAAAATCATAAGTAGTCAATGATAGTGTTCTTACTTTTCTGTCTGTATTTCTATAAATCTAATTACATTTATATTCTAAATGTAAGAATACACCTAATGTATGAATTTCATATGGAAATATTAGAGACACTGCAACATTAGGATAAATTATATACTCACTTAAATAAGCATATGTAAATAATTGTATAACATAACACAGGTATGTATGTATCTATATACAGTTACACACACATATTTTGGATGTTAGGAATTAGGCTTCTAAAGGAAGTTTACACTAAATTTTCTTGGTAAAAGTGGGTGAGTAAAATTATTGAATTCCATTAAGAGAAAGGTTATCTGTTTATAGGGTAACTTCATAAGATTTACCGATACTTTAGAAAGGGTATTTCAGTCTTCATACTGAGCTTAATTATAATTCTCAGAATTTCAGTTAAAACTATATTTCATTTTATGATCTCTCTACGGAACCATTTCATTTTTCTTAGCTTTTTTTTTTTGACATGTTTCCATTTGTTGCCTTGGCTGTCCTGTAACTCACATTGTAGACCAGGCTGGCCTTGAACTTAGTGATCAATCTGCCTCTGCCTCTCAAGTGCTGGGATAAAAAAGTATGAGGCACCTTGCCAGGACCCTAACTTTACTTTGAAAGACAGGTTTAGAAATAAGCCAATTAATTAGTTTATAATGAATTTCTCTTTATTTTTTTCTCCAAATTTATTTGGTAAATTAAAATGGAAGTGCAATAATTAACAGATATGTAAGCAAATCTTCAGCAATGAAAAGATACCAGTTTCTCATGAGAAAAAACGGAAGGCACAATTGGCAAATTGTGAATATAAGAAGCAGATTTGTAATCAAATCAGGAAAATTTGGAGTTTGGTTCTTTTCACTGACATTATGGAGATAGTGTATCCTACAAAATTTGCTGTTTCCCAAGTTTGCTTATGTATTTTTATCACATGACAAACTGCTTACCATGCTCCAAATGGGGAGCCGGAGCTGGCCAATAATACCTTAAGAGATAGTTCAAGATCAGAGAACTAGTCTTGGGCTCACAATGACAAGTGTCATATTTTTGTTCCCAAAGCTCACTTCTCTGCTTCTCAGTGGAGAGGACATGCAGGAGATTCTTGACAAAGGAAGTATTGCCAAACTTGGGAAAAGCTAATTAGAGTGAAAAATATTCTTAATGTAAAATTTGGTAGCAATTTGTTTTAGCAGCAAGCTGCAGGTAATTTTGCAGTAAGTGCATTTTATTTCTGAAATTGTGTTGTGTGCCTGCTATTTTCTTGTTCTTTGCATTCTTTGTCATTTTTAATATCTTTAGTGATTTTAAAATATTGGGCGCTGCATCATTCTGCTGCAAATATGACCTGTCATTCCAACAAACCGACTGATTGAATCTGTCACACAAGGGGGATTTATAGCAAATTCACCACAGCAAAAGTAAAACCATTAGAAATTGCATTGGTTTAAATGACTGAGTAGAAGAGTCACTGATTTTATCAGTGAGCTGGTTTATATTTTCTCTCTAAATAACCATGGAGAATCTTAAAATTACATCAATTTTGATGTGCACATGTTACTGTGTTGATTTGCACTTCGGATCCGAAACATAATTTGTCCTCTAAAATAACTCCATGCTGAAATAATTTATGGGAAGAATTAATGAGATTTTATACTGCAAAGTGTTTTGCTTTGAGAAGCATGTGTAAACTTTAAATATTTCCTTTTAACTTTAATTGTGATATATGTATACATTAATATGGATAAAGTACTTTCTAATGTACTTCTTAGAATTCTTAAAATCATTTACACTAGCTTTTAGACTAACCCACATCTAAAGTGAAAGAAAATTATTAGCTTAGTAAGCAAACAGCACCTACATCTTTAAGTAGACATTCTGGTTTTGATAATGTAGAAAAGAATAAAATTATTTAACTATTGTCTTTGTTCACAGAACTTTTGTTGTTCCGAATAAAATATTTTTCATTATTTTAACCTCTGTGAGAAAAAATAAATTCAACTTCTCATTTTGTATCCAATTTAAAATATTTTGAAGATGATGCATTTACTTTATTGAACTTATTGATAAATTATATTATTATGTGATATAATTATAGTGTTATTTTAAACTCTTTGTCTTTATTTAAATATCTAGATTTCCTAGATCTTAACATATTTTAATGCATGTTACACAGTTTATTTTATTTTTCTAACCTAATAGTTCAATTTGATACTATCCCTATCTGAGCACCAAAACCATAATAAAAAACTACCTTAATAGTCTTGTAAAACAGAGCATATAAAACATGAACATTTATTTTAGTTGAAGACATGTGCTAATTTTTTATTGAGAAATGCATTAAACATTGATACCTCCAACCTCTGATTGAACTTCCAGACTTGTCACATTTAAGGGCTGCAGAAGATTTATTGCACAATATAAAATTAGGCAAATACAGTAAGCTTGATAGTAAACGACCTTTGCAAACAAGAGAGTGCCACAGAGAACAGCTTATACAATAGAAGGCGATTTTAAAAAGGCATTAAAAAACATTCAATGATGAGTGGTGGACTGAAAAACTATAAAGACTAAAAATTCTCTGATGAAATAGATATGAAGAATTTATATTTTCCAAAACTAGCTATTTTTAATACATATAACTTATTTATCAACTAAAATGTGTACTAAAGAGTAAATATTTTACTTGAAATAGTAACATTCTTAATTACTACTTTCATTTTAACTGTACTTGTAATACACAAGTACAAAATAATAAGCTAGATACATGCAAACCAGCCAAACTAATAGAAAACAAAGACTTGCATATGGGTGACTATCATGTGTCAAAAATAGAATGCTTGTGACATGGCAGGTTGATTTCCTTGTGAACTAAATTTAACCCAGGCTCCATTCTATTATAGGTCCACTCTTCTACTATTTTAAATTTCTGGGTGCTTCTGTCACTTTGTCTTCTCTATTTCTCTGAGAATGAGACAAAGTCAGACAATTGGTAGATAACTATAAATATGTCTCTTTGGTGCAAATTTACTGGTCTTGTGTTATAATGATTCTTTAATTATAATTCATAGAAATTATCAAGGAAGTCATGAAGTTTAACACTGCTTAGTCAAAATGTATTATTACAAGCATCGTTGGGTTTATGAGAGCAAACCACTAAAAACATTTTAAAGATGGACTAATTTATTTCCTACAAAGGAAATCAAGTGTAAATTTTTGAAAAATACAAGCTATTAGGAGTCTTCAAATACTTTGTTTTATCAGACATCAATCACTGAGAATCAATAATTCTCAAAATTGTTGAATGAAATTCAATGTTATATGAATTTCTTGGTTCTTTGATTTATAATCTATAAGAAACATTGCAGTGGGCATTAACTCAAAATATAAAAAGTAATGTTTTCTTGATTTTATACTATTTTAATAGATTTTATTTGTGCCTATAGAATTTATAAACACTTGTATGTAAGTGGACACAATATTGAGAGTAGTACATTAGGATTCCTTTTATTTTCTAAAACACTGGCAAATATTACTTTTATAATAATAAACTATCACAAAAATATAAAATAATATACTAGTAGCCTTTCACTTTTCTAAAACTTGATATTCTAAAAAATATGCAACACCTTAATATAATCTGACCTAGTTTTTTAATATTATCTCCCTAACTTTTCCCTGAGGGCGTGTGTGTGTGTGTGTGTGTGTGTATACCTAAATGAAATTAATGTCCTATTTAGGACCAAGTTCTCCATAGTTACATATCATCTATACTTTGATCAGTTGTAACTCTGTACTAGTTTCCATCCACAGCAAAATTATCTTCATGGGAGTAAGTTCAAAGTCATACTAATGTATGTATACAAAGGTAAGTATTAGAATACACTTTTTTTTACAATATAACTATTGTCAGCTTTATTTTGCACATGAACTAGTCACTGTTTGACATTAACAAAAGGCATCTCATTGTTAGTGAGAGTAGTTTCAAGTAGTTTCATCAGTAGTTTCAAGTGAAACTAGTAAAATGTTTTTTAAAGTTCCATCAACAATTTAGAATACACTTTGATAGCTTTGTACAATTCCTAAATGCACAGCAGTAGGCATTTCCTTAAAGCCTCTGATTCCAAAGCTATATATTTTTTTTTGGCTAGGTTTATAGTACTACACATAAGTTTGCTCTTGTGGCATGACCCTTACATCTCATCAGATCACGTAGTCCCATAAAATTCACACTAGTAATGTGCCCATAGTCATATCATTCTAGGACAGTCATTATTGTAGCTTACAGAGCTCATAGATGAGAGAAACTGCTGATGTCTTTTCTGTTACAGGCATCTGACAGTATACCTTGGACTCTCTGATCTCTGACCAACAGGGAGAAAACTCTAAGGATGATATGATATGAACTCGATTTCTCCATCTTATGACCGAAGTATCTTTTATATTCAGCAGCAGGGTCTTATCATCAAGCTTTGATGTGAAATCAAGAAAAAAAAATAGCTTGTATTGTTTCGGGAGTCTCTGGGAATCCCATATCAACAACTGGAATGGAGTTACCTAACCCATGGCACTTCAGTTATTGCATAATATATGGCTTTTGTATGGAACATTATCAAACTCTTTCAAGTTGTCTATTTTAGAAAGCTTGTAAAATATTTTCTGTATGGGTTTTCCAACATTGGTGATGTAACTCAACCCTTCTCCCTTCCTTACCTTTGTCTGGTCTATCTTCTCATCTTTGACCCCCATTATCCTCTCCTCTAATTTCTCTTTCACCTTTATATCTCCTATTTTCTACTTTAATCCCTTCCTTAGATTCCATTTAAGTACTGTGGCTACTTTCTAGTTTCTTGATTCCTACAGGTCTTAATTTTACTTAAATACACAATTCCAGTTATCCCAAGCTAATATCCACTGATGAAAGGATCTGTAGCATGTGTGATTCTGGGTCTGGATTACTTCATTTGGTATGATTTTTCCAAATTTTATCCATTTACCTGAAATTTTTATTTCCCCTTACAGTTGAATAAAACTCTATTTTGCATATATACTATATTTGCATAACTTGTTAATAACTTGATGGAAATCTGGGGCTATGCAGAGATAAAAAAAAAACACTGTAGAATATCACATAGGATAAGTATAGGATAAGTATAATGAGAAAAGCTGTTCACTGAAGCATGAGAGCCCAGAGAGAAATTGGGGTTCAACCTGACGGTCAGAAAAGCAAAACAGCCAGCCAATGGCTCATGCCTTTACCTCAGCCCTAAATAGCAATCTTGCCTCCAGTAGTCTCAGAATGAGACTGAGACTATGAGCTTTATCCTTCTGTTTTATATTTCTCTCTAAGGCTAGAATTAAAGACTTGCACCACTGGGATTAAAGTTTCTATGGCAACTATGTGGCTACTGGGATTAAAGTGTGTGTTACTACTGCCTGGTCTGTAAGGCTGACCAGTGGGTCTGTTTTTCTCTCTGATTTTCAGGCCATTTTTATTTATTAAAAGACAATTAAATGCCACTACAGTTCACTTTTGGGTAGATGGGAAAGAGAGACATAAGAAGGGCTCAGGGAAAGTTATAACCTTCAAAAACATATGTCTAATGACATAGTTTCTAGAACCAGGTCTTCCTTGCCCATTCCATATGAGGTCATTTAACAGATAGTCTTATTAATGAATCTAGTCTCATCAGTATATAAACTTTTTATTTGTCCAGAAGTTTGGAAAAGAGCTTCCTACACAAATCTGAGCTGAACCTTCATATATAAACCATAAATGCTGATTATGTGACCTTTTAAAATCTCGTGTCCCTGTGATATTGCAAAATGTATTTATCCTGTCTCATATTATCACTGTTAAGTTTTACAGTTTTATTACTTAGGGGAGCATTTTTCTTGGATTAATTTCCACAAAACTCAGAGGTTGCAGCCATAGTTTAAGGAGGCCAACATACTTCTCCTGCTGACAGCAGAAGGCAGTACCATCATCACAGTCTGGATGCAAGAGTTCTGGGGCCATAAATGCTTATATCAAGGTTACAAAGAAAAACACATGAAGTCTGCTGCTTGAAGAAAAATGCTCCCTTTGCAATTTCTTGCTGAACATGATAGATTGAAACTAAAGCTATCAGAAACTAAACCAAAATAAACCTTTCCTCCACTAAGTTGGTTCTGTTGGGATTTTCAGTATTGACAACAGAGAAGGTAAGTGATGCATGGTGAAACACCTGAAACATCATGTGTTAGGGTCATACCACTGAAGCACTCCTCTCAGAGTCCAGTTACTTAAATGAGTTGATTCTGCTAATTTCTTAGACATATTCTTTCTTATTATTTCCAGTGTGAAATATTTAGGTTCTTTTAAATGACTCTGACCTCCCTAAATGATGAGGGATTCCCCTCTGTATGCTATGATTACCACTAAAGAATAAAGAAACCGCTTGGACCTATGGTATAGGAGGTTCTTCCAATATATAACTACAGATAGTTTTGATATACCTTATGTCATTATGACCTGCATTACTAGATGAATTTTCTCCTTTTATATGCCATTTTTAATATTTTCCAGTGGAAGACACAAACATGCTCTATGCACGGCTATTTACTTCCCCACACTGATACAAAGCTTTACATGTTCTATTCTCTGCTCTATTCATAAGATTTGTTAGAAAATAATTGCTGGAATAAAAAACACCATTTCAAGTCTTGAGTGAGTTAAAGATTTACTTAACACTAATTCTATTGGGTGGTTCTTCAGCTTTGAGTAATATGATAGTAAAACTTGTATGCTTTTCTACAAATATTTAAGATGATTCAGATAAAGGAAAAAAAGGATTATGTTTATCTTACCTATCCAAGATTATAGAGATCTCTCTATTGTCTCATATCTTCTTCAGTTTCTTTCTTCAAAGACTTAAAGTTCTTGTAGAACAGGTCATTCATGTCTTTGGTTAGTGTTACCCCAAAATATTTTACGTTATTTATGACTATTGTGAATGGTGATGTTTCTCTGATTTCTTTCTCAGCTTCTTTATTATTTGTATATAGGAAGGCTACTGATTGTTTTGAGTTGATCTTGTATCCTGGCACATTAATGAAGGCATTTATCAGATGTAGGAGTTCCCTAGTAGAGTTTTTGGAGTCTCTTCCTACCAAAAGCAATTTATAGATTCAACGCAATCCCCATCAAAATCTCAACACAGTTCCTCACAGACCTTGAAAGAAAAATAATCAACTTCATGTGGAAAAACAAAAACACCCAGGATAGCCAAAACAATTTTGTAGAATAAAGAAACTTCCAGAGGCGTCTCCATCCCTAACTTCAAGCTCTATTATAGAGCTATAGTAATGAAATAGCTTGATATTGTTATAAAAACAAACAAGTTGAACAATGAAATCAAATTGAAGATCCAGATATTAATCCACACACCTATGAACACCTGATATTTTACAAAGAAGCAAAAAATTATAAAATAGAAAAAGGAAAGCTTCTTCAACAAATGGTGCTGGCATAACTGGATGTCAGCATGTAGAAGAATGAAAATAGATCCATATTTATCGCTATGCACCAAACTCAAGTCCGAATGGATTAATGACCACCATGAACCTTATAGAAAAGAAAATGGTAAGTAGTCTTCAATGTATAGGCACAGGAAACCACTTCCTAAATATAACCCAAGTAGCAGAGACACTGAGAGCAACACTAAATAAATTGGACTTGTAAAACTGAGAATCTTCTGCAAGACAAATGACACAGTCAAAAAGGCAAAAGGTTGTCTACTGAATAGGAAAAAAATGTTCAACAGCCCCACATTAGACAAAAGACTGATCTCCAAAATATATAAAGAAGTCAAGAAATTAGACATGAAAATTCAAAATACCCAAGTTAAAAATTGGGGTATAGTACTAAACAGAGAATTTTTAACAGAAGAATCTCAAAGAGCCAAAAGACACTTAAGGAAATGTTTAACATCTTTAGTCATCAGGAAAATGAAAATCAAAATGACTTTGAAACTCTGAGATACCATTTTATACTTATCAGGATGGCTAAGATCAAAAGCACCAATGCTAGCTTAAGCTGGAGAAGATAAGGAGTAAGGGTAAAACTCCTCCATTTTGGTAGGAATGCAAACTTGTATAACCAATTAGGAAATCAGCATGATGGTTTCTTTGAAAATTGGGAATCAACCTACCTCAGGATCCAGGAATACCACTTTTGGGCATATACTCAAAAATTGCTCAATCATACTACAAAGACATTTATTCAACTATGTTTATAACAGCATTGTTTGTAATAGACAAAACCTGGAAACAATCTAGATGCTCCTCAACAAAAGAATGGATAGAGAAAATGCAACACATTTACACACTGGAGTACTACTCAGAGGTACAAAAAACAATGGCACCTCGAAATTTGCATGCAAATGGATGGAACTAGAAAAAAAAATCCTGAGTGAGGTATCCCAGACCCTGAAAGTTGAACATGGTATGAACTCAGTCACAAGTGGATACTAGCTGTAAAGCAAAGGATATTGAGCCTGTAGTCCATGATCCTAGAGAAGCTAAGAAAAACATATATATATAGATCCACCTGGAAAATTGAAATAGACAAGATCAACAGACAAAACTGGGAGCATGGGGTTGTGGGGATAGGAAGGGCAGAATAAGAAGAGGAGGGGAGAAGGGGAGGGGGAGGAGAATGTGAGGGAATGGAATAGTCAAGATGGAGGAAGGACAGAGATAAGAGCAAGGAAAGAGATATTTTGACTGAGGGAGCCATTATGGTGCTAGTAAGCAACCTGATGCTAGAGAAATCCTCAGGATTCCACAAGGATGACCCCAGCTATGACCCTAAGCAATAGAGCAGAGGGTGCCTGTATTAGCCTTGCCCTGTACTCAGACTTAGAAATATCTTAAATATCACCATAGAACATTCATCAGGTAACTGATGGAAACAGGGCAGAGACCTGTATAGGAGCCCTGGACTGAGCTCCCTAAGTCCAGTTAAAGAGAGGGAGGAGTGAGAATATAAGCAGAGGTCCAGAATATGATGGGAACACCGAAAAAAAAAACCAGTTTATATTTTTTTTTATAAAAACACCATCCAAACAGGGAAGGGACTAGCATAGGTCCAAACTAGTCCCTTTGAATGTGCGTGACAGTTGTATGGCTGGGACAGGCTGAGGGGCCACTGGCATTGATACCAGGATTTATTCCTATGATTGTACTGGCTTTTTGGGATAAAAAAATCCATTCTTATTGGATGGATACCTTGCTTAGTCTAGATATAGGAGAGAGGGTCATGGACCTTCCCCAAAGCAATGTTTCTTAACCTCTTGGTGGAGTGCATGATGGTGGAAGGGTAGGTGGAGGGAATGGGAGGATGGGAGGCAGTGGGAACTGGGGTTGGTATGTAAAATGAAATAGGACAGTTTGTTTTCTTTCTTTATAAAATAAAATAAAGAAATAAAAAATAAAAGTACATCACAGATTAAAAAAAGAAAGAAAAGAAAAGATTTGGGATCTTGTGGTTTCATTTAGGTTTTCTGGAAACCATGGTAAGAAGGTATGATGGAGCAAATTTGTTATATTTATGATATCTGGAGAGCAGAGTAGAAGGATGATATACCTGAGGTCATGTTTTGGCCTCTCTGTGAATGTTCTCAGTGACAGAACACTTTTGAAGCAGCTCAAACCTCCTGAAGATGTCAGTCTTTTTATTTCAGGTTAACATCTTAGTGACCAAGGCTTTATGCTGTATGGGAATTGAAGTACTTTCAGATTTGAATGATGATATTCAAATGTCTTGTCTAGAGTGTATCATGTTGGCATCCTAATGCAAAGGGCATCTAGTCATCTCCAAAAATCCCTGAAGTTTTTAATAATTTCAAAATTACTCAACACTCCAAGTACTAAAGACCTCCTATAATTCAAGGCATACTGCTGTGTGCCCTGGGTAAAATTAAAAAAAATACTACTTTATATAATTCTAACATACATAGACATAGGGTCAACATTCTCACAACAGAAGTAAGAAACTAGAAAAATCACAGGTAGACTTCAAACAAAAGCATGAACAAAATCCAACTGAATGCCTAATAGCAATTAGGCAAGCATAGTTCCTCTAACTTCATTCTGCACATACTGAGCACTAGTACTGACCTGTAACTTCCAATGAATGTGCATAGCACATGCTCCTGTGGTCTCATGGGGTGGATCTTCTAACTTCCCACTGCTTGCCTCATTCCATCTTTCGAAATCTTCTGTTTCTTTGGGTCTATATCACATCTTTGAATTTATTCACAAATGTTTATGTATTTTTTCCAACTAGAGTTTTCTTTAAAAGACTCTTTTTATGCCCCATGACATTTAGTCATTCCCTTGAAATCTTGGTGTAATCATGCATGACCTCACAACGTTTGCCATTTTCCATGCCTTTAAAACTCCTTTGTGCCATGTAACAAAGTGTTTCAGTAACATCTGCTGAAGAAAAAATTTTCATATAACAGAAATTCTTTCTCTATTTTTATTTTTGAGATGGGGGTCTCACTATGTAGATATGGCTGACTTGAAACTCACCGCATAGACCAGTCTCATCTTAAACAGAGAGATCTGCCTGCCTCTGCCTCCTTGATTCTTAGATGAAAGGTGTGCATCACCATGCTCAGCATTCGATGTTTTGTTTTATCATTTAGATTTATCTTTACTAAATAAAATTCATGGAGGTTAGCCCTGAAATCATAATCACAGAGAAACACCAAAAGGACTGAGCAGGCTGTAGTAACACATTTACGTATATATGTAACAATTATTATCTTTCAAAATGATATGAATTGGAAAGGAAAGTAAGGGTAGAGGACATGGGAAAGGGTGAAGGGCATAAATGAAGGTTTGAAATGTTTTAATTGTATTTTAATTGAAATAAATAAAAGCAAATAGGAAACAGATTCCCAAATAGACTATTTTTCCCCCAAACTAGAAATTTTACCCTAGTCTGTGTCATAGATAGTCTATTCTGCTTTAACTGTCAGGGAAAAATAATTTGAGATAGTCTATCACTTTCCTAATTCTTTCTTTGTTCCCATGTTGCAAATTCTCCTTTCTTTAGTATTCCATGGTAATAAAAGGGGGGAAAAAGGCATGGAAATCTTAAAAGTATGAAGTTGTGGGAATTTGATCTATCTATTTTTCTTTAGTAAGTGTTAGATCCTTTCAAAAAACTTTTTTCATTTTTACAAACTTCATTAAAAACAATAAAGAAATAAGAAACTACCTTAATAAATATCACAAAGAGTATAGAAACTGCTATTTTATTCCTCTCTCATATGTTATGTAATAATTGAAGTTTCCCTTCCCTCTCCTTCCTCCAGTTCTCTCCACCTCTTCTTCCTCCCAAGTCCACCCAATCTTCTTCTCCACTCAGAAAAGAACAGGCCTCCCAGGGACATCATGAGGCAGGTAGGTTAATGGTGTAGGAGAATTGTCAGTATTCTGTCAATCATGTTTAAATAAACGCTGATTAGCCAGGCAGGAAGCATAGGTGGGAAAACCAGACAGGAAGTAGAGGCGGGGCAGGGATAACAGGAGCATTCTGGGAAGAAGGAAGCTCTTCCCCCATTCCTTCCCAGATCACTAAGAAGCAAGATATAATCTACCCGGCTGAGAAAGGTACCAAGTCATGTGGCTAACATAGATAAGAATAATGGGTTGATATAAGTTATAAGAGTTAGCAAGAAGCCTGAGCTAATGGGCCAATCAGTTTTATAACTTATGGAAATCTTTGTGTGATTTTTCTTTGGAGCTTGCCAGCTGTGGGGAACTGGGAAGGGCAGAAACCCCAATGAGCAGGCCTCTCATGTTACAGGTTAAAAAAAAATATTTCTGTTCTACCTTGAGCTTGGGCAGATTCTGTACACACATGTTGCTGCAATTACTGTTGGTTCACATGTTGTGTTTTATAAACACTTTACTTAAGGTTATTCACCCCACCACTGGAACATAGTCAGTTTTCTTTAATAATGTAATCCACAGTAGACCAATCTCACTCAAAGGCATTCCCCCACTCCTAAGAGTAGTTGGATAATACAAATCAATCCATAGATTTAAATTAAAAAAATAAATCTTGAACTTGGGTAGGTGGAGAAATTTAGCTAAAAAGAGGGTTGATTTGCAGAAGATATGAAAGTAGTCAATATGATTAGAATTCATTGTATACACAATTTATTGTATTAGTTTAACCAGTTTGAAGTTACATCTAGATTATTGTACTTGGCAAATGGCATCCCGTTTCAAAATACTTATAAGTTCTATCCATTTGTCATTGGACATTTGTGATTATGATGATAGATAGGTGACAGATAGTACATAGACATACGTCAGAGGATGTGAAAGTTACAGCAGGTGACACTAGTATTCAGATGTCAATCTATCAGAGAAGTGATTCTCTGATGGAGATTAATCCTGTCTAGGCATGCAGGACCATTAAATCTAGAAACCTTTCTTCACATTTGCTCAGGCATCCTGGTATAGCCTCAGTATATGCAATACAGTCTATAACTTCATGTGATATGTATCTGTAAGCTCATGATTACACTTCAATCTTATAGCCACATATATTTGGGGTTGTCAGGAAGATGAGTTTTCATTTATCTGTATAATTTTGATATCCAGAAAATATACTAGGATCTGCTTCATAACTAAATCTGGTGTCCCACAAGGACTGTAGACACTTAGAAACCTGCTTTGCTCCTTCTACACACACTAACTGCACAAATGTAGCTCACTTTCCTCTTCAAGCAAGGTCAAACTAAACTAAAGGCTTTTTGTAAATAGTTTATAACTTTAAAACCTTACATTTATGCCCAAGGTAAGAGTCACAGGTGTCTAACTGTTGAAATAGGAGCAGCAGGGCTGTGTTCCCTGCATCTGGCCACCCACATGGCTTGCTTACCTCCCAAAATAATTACACGGAAACTGTATTCTTTTAAACACTGCCTGGCCCATCAGTTCCAGCTTCTTATTGGCTAGCTCTTACATATTAATCTAACCCATTTCTAATATTCTGGATAGCCCACAAGCTGGCTTACCAGGGAAGATCTTAACCTGCTTCTGCCTGGCATGGGAACATCATGGCCACACCTACTCACTCAGCTTCTCTTTCCCAGCATCCTGTTCTGTCTACTCTGCCTACCTAATTTTCTGTCCTATAGGAGCCAAGGCAGTTTCTTTATTAGTTAACCAATGAAAGCAACAGATAAGATACAAGACCCACCTCCATCATCTAACCAAGGTTGCTAAACAAAGCACCCTAAGAATAGCATTCCAATTCTTTGCTTTCCAAGTATGCTGACAATAGATGTCTCAAAGTTTGTCAGTGGATACTTGACCCCACTAATCTGGTTATGCTTTTACTTCTGTAGCCCTGGAACCTTGTGTTGCCATGGAAAATGGCTCAGATATTTATCACTTACCCTAGGAATGTGCTTTTGGTCAAGAGGTCAGTGTTGTAATTTTTTTCATTGTCTCAAGTGCCATGTGGGGAGGTGAGTTTTTAGATAGGAGGGTAATCTAGGAGGAATTAGATTTAGGACAGGAGAATTAGAACAGAGATAGAAGAATAGACTCGTAATAGACTCGTATGGAACAGAATTGTATGAGAGTTTGTTTGCCCCAGATACACTTAGTTCCTTTCATTTCCTGTAGCATCCAATCTGAACCTTAAAGAGAACCTTGAGATTTGATCCCAAATGCCCTCATTAGATATATGGACAGATTCTTGGAACATAGCAATGATGTTCAGATGATAGTATTTAAATGTGTATAGCTAGATACATATGTAGATAGATAGAAGCTTAGAAAGATATATAGATGATAGAAAAAACATGTTTGTTTTATTCCAAGTTAAAGTATTAAATGAGATGAAATGTGAAATGAATAGATATATGATCTCTTATGGAATAAGAGTCTTTTATAATTATATCTGTTTCTTAGTCTTTTTTGCTATTTTGCAGACATATTTTATACTCTTGAGCCCTCAAACTCACTAGAAAAACCTTACCTGTTGATTAAGCCAGAGCCTGCTTCATTGAAGACATGGTTAGGCCTCCGCAAAGATAAATAATTCATTTTGCTCATTGTTTTTATTTTCTTACATCCTCAAAAGTTTGCTTACAGTTTTGGTAAACCTCTTTTGTTTTAGCTGCCTTGACTCTTCGTACTTTGTGTTATGGTTCCAAGTTTGATGAGCTCCTTTTAAACCTTAGCTTAAGGAGTTTATCTTAAAGGTCATTTGAATTTTGCTAAGGCCTTCAATGGTGACCTCAAATGCTCTATTACCATAATTACTTTACAAATTGATGTGTATAATAATCCCTTAAAATATAATGCTCTTAGTGCATAGTCTTTTTAAAGTCCCAAGGCACTTTCTTATTTTGTAAAATAAATTTAGAGTAATTTTTGAAGTGTGTTCATAAACAGTGAACATATACAATTTTCTGATTGTTAATGATGAAACAATACTTGTTAATCAGCCACAAAACACATTTACATCACAACCCACTGAAGACAAAGTATGAGTTCTATTCTGAATATAACATTTAAAGTTGCTATTTTAATCATTTCTTAAATTTTTTCATCCTTTATAATGAAGTTCCAAAATTGTTCTCTTAAACTATGTGTGTATATTAGCTATTTGACCATGGAACAGCATAATATGATCAACAAATTATTATAGAAACATCCAATTCAAGCAAAATATCAAAACTATATTTAAAAACTTATTAGTATAATAAAAACAAACAAACATTAAATATGAGACAAAATGTAAAACATAATATCATATATACATAATATCAGTATACATAAGGTTACACAAAAGCATGTTTATGTATTTTATGAACTGCTATGTAATATCCTTTTCTATTATTGTTTCTGTGACTCCTTAGTGTCCCATGATAATCTCTTCCATGTGAGGAGAAAATTAATCAGAATATAATTAAGTATGCTTTTCTTTTATGTAATGAAGATGTTCTGCTGGTCACTGCACAGCTGGCTTATGGTTAATATCAACATTTTTCATCACTAAATATTGTAATATTTTTAGACAAAATTCCATAAAAATAAGAAGCCAAGGATAACAAAGGATGGAAAGAATGAAGTACGTTTGCAGGCCTTGTATTTAAACTTCTTCATGATAGCTATTATCTAAAGTTGGAATAACATAACCATATATTTTAAAGAAGCATTAAAAATTAATATTTTTTATCTAGGGAGAATAAAATATTCCTCTTCCCCAAGTACTGTACACCTTTTGCAATCATTGCTTCTATAATAAGAATTTTTCTTGTGTCAGACTCTATTAGAATTATACTTCTTCATGGTTCCTGTAATGAATTTCCAGGCATGAGTAAGTTCTTTCTCTTCTTAACTTTTTAAACAGTTGTAAGTTACCAAAATCGTGCTTCATGGAGTTTGTGGGACCAACTTGGGTCCCAACTTTGTCATCACTAAAATCCTTTCTAATTTCATCTCCTTATTTTCCATTTTTTTCATAATCAATTATTCTCTTTAGAATTTTGACATCATGGATCAATGTTTGCATCCTCTCTCTGTAATTTGTTCTAACTGTCTTATAAAGCTAAATTTCTTGAAGGTATCTCCCCCATTTCTCCACTAGTGGATCTTGTCTTCTATTAGTGTTGCTCCCAATCTCTCATCCTTCTCTATGCTGCTGAATGAAACACACACTCTCTCACTGAAGCATGACATTTTGCGATTACACCTTAAACTCTTGGGTACACCCTTCGATGTACTATATTTGCCATTTATATTTCTATTTTATGTGCCTCTATTCTGCTTGTGAAAGAGCTTTCTGTTGTTGTTTCTTGAGACAGAACTTCATTGTGAAGCTTTGGAGACTGTCTTGGAACAGAAATCTCTCTGAAGATTAGGCTGGCCTTGAGCTCACTGCCTCTGCTTTCTAAGTGTTGGGATTAAAGGTATGCATAATAGTAGCTGGGCTTAAAAGAACTTTCCGAACATTAACACAATGATCTACTAAGTGTCTTCAAAATGCATTTTTGAGTGAGTTTTTTCAGAAGTGGATCCTGAGACGCACCATGTCTAAAATCCTTCCCATGTTGATGTTGGTTATTCTACTGCATACTTTCTGTGTGGGGAAGGAGTGATTCTACTCAATTATTGAGAAAACACAACCAATGCAGATTTTAAAATATCTCAAGATGCTCTCTCCAGGTAATTTCATCAATCGTATTTGCTTGGAATATTATAATCTCATAGCTTCTATTTAAATGTCCATTATCACATTCTCACTTCTTTTTAAATTTGTAGATGAGTACCTCAAGTTTCTGTTTAAAAGCACCAACAAATCTTTCTTTTTATTTAAAATAATAGCAGTACAGATTATAAACCTTTAATTTCTTCTGTAAGCAAATGATGTTTCCATGTCCTCAGTAGAAAAGTCAAAAATTTAAATGAAACTTTATCTCATTTATGAGTCCTCTCTTTTTGGTGTACCTTTAACCAATTTTATACATTTTGTTGAAATATCATTTTAATGGATCTTACATCACTATTCTTACAAAGTAATTTATTTACTTCTTCTAGCATTCTATGATTTTACTTAAGAATTGCTTTCAAAATTGTAAGTATCTATTTTATTCTACAAGCTTGTTTGAAGCCTAAGCATTATGCTAGGTGTTTCTCCATTGTTTAATAAACCTGTACATTAGCCCTGATCCTGCAGGAGAAGCAATGTTATGTTAGTTCGGTTTCTTCCTGTGCCAGCACCTAGCACACTACTTGGAATTCAAACATTTATAGAATGAATATTTCAAAGAGATAGAGTAGAGATGATAAGGTTTTAATCCAGATATTTTGACCTTCTAACTCTGTAATTTATTCTGCTTCTGTAATACTTAACTCGCTCAAACTGAATTAATTTTCAACTGTCATTAATTTAAATAGCTACTTGATTTCTCCCTTAGGCCTTTGCTGCCAGATCGAATGGTTCATCACTGCTGAATGTCAGCAGTGCTTTGTAATTGGGCTAAGTGAAAACCAGATTTGGTTACATTTTGTTAAAGAACAATTAATTACATGATATGTGGACAATGAATTGACACCTAAAATTAAACACTATAGATGCTAGAGATTATCTAACCAAAATATGCCAAGTTAATTTCCTCTAAGGGCCAACAGCTGCTAGTTGATAGTGACTTTCAGAAGTGTAAAAATGTGCCTTGTCTGGACATACACTTAAAGTACAGTAAGCTTCCATATTGGTTACTTTAGGAGCACAGTGTAACTTCCAGGTTTGTAATTCTGGTTCATTTACAGAAATTTTTGTTTCTCTTAACATTTTCCTAGAGATTATCGTACATACATAGATTTTGTTATTGTGAATTTTAGAATGGAATAACACTCAATAAGCTTAACATAGTATGTCAAGGCAGGGCGGCACAGAGGCAAGTACTTGTAATACCAGCACTCAGCAGGCCGAGGTGAGAACATGACAAGTTTAAGCCATATTCTGCTTAATAATGAGTCCCTGTCTATAATAAGTAGGTAAACACATGGATAACAAGGTTGATGTTATCCAGATATGTATCAATGTAGAAGGTAATGTCTTTTAGGTTTTTTAGTACTTGTCAAAATGTAGGTACCATAGCTGATTATCCATATTGGGGAAAGCTCAACTGGTAAGCCCTTAGCTTGCTCCATATATTGTGAGTCTTGAGCTTATCTTACATCTGCTGACAGGGATGCACCCACGTGGTATAGAATGTTTTTTATGCAGGTGTGTATGATGAATTTACTACGAGTCAGTGGGGAAGATAGAGAATCAAATCTTGTGTTGTACTGAAAGTAAGTAGGGTAAAAAGGAATATAGGGGCAAGAACAGGGTCTCTATTCAGGGGCTAGAAAACTATTTTTCCTGCTCTTACAAGATCAGGATTGGAGAGGTGACTCAGTGGTTAGGGACATTTGCTTCTGCTGGAGAAGATCTGAAGGTTGGTGTCTGGCACCATGTGCTTGCTAAGAATAATCTGTGGCTACAGTTGCGGTATCTGATGCCCTCTTCTGTCCTCTGCAGACACCTGGCCCACCTGCGACACATAAACATATATGCAGTCACACAATCATGCTTTTAACATTAATAAATCTTTTAAAAATTTAGAAATAATTGCAAGTTCTTCACCATCTGACTCTAGGGTAAGCCAGTAGCTCTAGTTCTTTCAAGCCTCCTATGTTCCTAATTCCTAGGAATGAAGACTTGAACTGAGTTATGTTGGCAAATTTCCTGATATTTTATTGTACACAACCTAGGATGTGACTTTTTGCCCTTCATAGTCATGTGATCCAATCTCCCCAATGAAATCTCTACCTATGTGTCTTTCTCTTTCTCTCCTTGTCTTTTTCTCTATCTCTCTCTTTCTGCACAATATAAACTATTATCTGTTAATAATGTCTTTTTGAATATTAATAACTAAACCAGCTGACAATATCAGTATTTAAAGGCATGTTTATTTCAAATATTTTACAAATTCAATTGTGCCTTCTAATTGCAAATGCTTAAAATGCAAGAACTTCTATCAATAATACACTTTACTGAGTGTTGAAATATGATTTAAGGTGTGGTAAATGAAATTTGTGGTGTTCTTGCTAAAATGTTTCTTACAGATTGGTGGTAACAAATCAGAGAGGGCTCATTTAATTATGAAAGCAACCCTTTCATGGAAGAATAAAAATTGTATATATGCACAGCAACAGCAGGGTGAAACAATAGCCATGAATATTCAAGCATAGGATGCAAGCATTTTAAATGTGGAATTTGAAAACATATCAACAAGTATATATTCTGTCTCTTGCCACAACCAATATATGATTTTAATATGCGGTAATGAACATACATGTCTGTGGTATCAAGATAAAAACAACCTGTGTTATTTCATGTTATAGAAACTAGAGCACAACTAACTACTCAGCCTCATGCAGCAAGTGTTAAAGAATCCTATTCTTGGTGAATGTCTTTAATCTTGTATTCTGGGATTTTCTCATTACTCTGCAATAATCTGAGGATTTCTATTTGTCACACTACCATGATTCTGAATGATCTGCCTGTGATAGGGAAACAACTTTCAGTGTATTCTTAAGGGACTGCCAGTGTGACCTAATAAGATGTATGAATAGACAGATGGATAAATTGATAGGTTGTAGGATAGTTGAAAATGGATTTATTATAAGAAACCACTCATATGATTATGGAAAATGGGAGGTTCTGCTACATGTCAAGTAAAAAAACCAAGAAGGCTGACAGTGTCGCCTAGACAAACCTTGGGCTCCTTAGGGTCAAGAAAGCTGGCAGTGTGTTTTAGCTCAGCCTTGGTATCCTCAATATCAGTAGAGTTGAAGTGACTGAACTTTAGCTAAATGTCTGATACCCTTGATGGCAACCATTTTAATCAGCTTATAAAAAGTCTACAAATGGTACAGTGTAGACAAAGAAAGGAGCTCCAACATCCGAGAGGATAGAAAAGTACAACTCTATCTTGTCTTTGCTTTGTCAGAGACCTTGGTAGAATTGATGTGGTCTTTTCTCACGGACTGAGAGGATCCTTACTTCACTGGCTCTCAGAATAATTTCTTCTGGACACATTTTACACAGCACACAGAAGTTATGCTTAGCAATTGGGAGGAACTTCTGGGATCCAGTCAGTTTCATACCTCAAATGAACCGTCACAGTGATCATTTGCATGTTTACTTCACCTCTTCCCTCTTTTTATAATATAATTATTTTAGCTCAAAGTTCTCATATAAAGATTCAACATTGTAATCCTTACCTCAGGCCTTACTATTAATAAAATTCATGTGCTAAAACAGTGTCCTCTTTGGGTTAACATTGCCAGATATAGATTATGAAAAAGCATTTTTCCCCAAAATCTCTAACTAGGGCAATATTGTATGGATATTGAAATGTATGTATATGTATACTTAATACATATGTAAATACCAAATAAGATGCTCACTGTTATTAAAACACTAAAATTTAAAACACTTTAATTTTAAAATGCTTTAAAATACTAGAATTTGAGGGACTTAGGAAATGACTAACAGAAAAAAAATTGCCATTATTTCCTCCATAAATTTCATTTTAATAAGGTAAAACATTTGACAATATGAATTTTACAAAATTCCTCAATCAAAAGGCTCTGTTACAGGTAAGGGTTATGTAGCATGGAATTCTACATGTTTCTTGCCAAGAGAAAGTGATAAAATATTAACAACTGCATCAAGGAATGAGATCTCAACATTTCCAGTGAGAAACCTACAATAAATATCTACAAAATGATTTCTGATACAGTGATTTACTTTAAGCTTTATGGTACATTTTAATTTATAAGACCATTTTCATTTGTGAAGGACTCTGTTGCTTATTGTGTTCCCTTGATAAGTTCAGCATACAGAATAATATAGTTTCAAATATTTACCTTTCAAATAAATTTTCTAAGACTTTACTTAATCGTTATTTAAAGATTATTTATTATTCTGCTGGTCAGTTGGTCTATGTGGAGGATGCTAAAAGCATCCTCATTTATCTCAAGTTGCTGATAAATTTCCTGAATTATATCATTAAACTTCGTTGGGTTTAGCTCCTGATTTAAACAGGTCTACTCTTTTGCTATGAAAGCATGGGCAACTTTATTTTTCTTCTCTTCTTCCATTTTAAAGCATAATATTGCTTCCTTTAGCTTTCTTCCTAGGAAATGCTAAGTGGATCTTCCAGAAGGTGCTCGTAATTTAAAGCATTTTCACTATTGTTAATAATTTTTTTTTTGTGACAGGCATCGACATGTCAGTTTTCAACAATATTCATCAAATACAGAATTCATTTACATTTTCTTTCTTTAAAAAATTATTTTTTCCCTTTCCTGCAGAAGTGTTGTTTAGGAGAAACTTCTCTGGCAACCTGATCAATATTTGGTAGTGATGCATTTGAAGTTCTTACCTTGGGGAATAACACGATGTAGATTTCTTTTGCATAGCTATTTTTAGGAAAAAATAAAATCCTCTAGGTTTGCTTAAACATTGTGACCTAAGTTACTATGTTGTGCAAATAAAATGTCTGCTCAAATGCTTTCTCAAGAGGTGGACTTTTCCTGCTGAGTTCAGGAGAGAAAATTTGTGTTTTATTTGGAATACTATAAAGACTTTGAAGATTTTCTGCTGTAAATAATTGTATTAAAAGACTAAATTAAATGTACTTATAAGATTAAAATTCTCTGCAGGACTGAGTGTTAACTGCTATAATAGAATGAGCTAACATTCTGTTATCAAAACTAGTATCTGATATGTTTGTTTGCCTGACAATTCGATAAAATCAGACTTACCAAAATATTTCAAAAAAGTTGTTTAAATATCTAAAATATAAATAATAATTTATTATTATACTTTGAGGTCAATCTATGTGTGGTGAAAGACAATTTATCAAGAGTATGATATTTAGCCAAGTAGAATATTATATTTTTGGTTGCATAATCTTTTCGCCAAATTATGAATTAAGGGAATATATTTTTGTCATCTCTCAATATCCAGGAAATAGGTTAATACCTGTTTTCCCATATTAAGTAGAATCGCTGAATGAATGAGAAATATTGAACTAACACATACCACTATATGTGTTAGGGAATAATTGTACCTGTGGTGCTTTGAAGAACTTTACATGCAGTATTTAAAAATTATAGACCTTTGCCACACTACTTAATTTAGGTCATGTTCATAGAAGGGGTCATTTTGTGCCTCAGGTAATGCTGAACATTTTAGCACAGGATACAGAGGGGTGGAAACTAATACTTGGCACAAAACTCTTAGACCATGTAAATTTTCTATGTGATTTTGTAAGAGTTAAAATCAATTTATGCATTTGAACTCCTTGCTTATGTATTTTGTTGATTATAAGTGCCTGTTATCATTTATTTTAATAATCATTTTTAAATATTTTGAATAACTATATATTCAAGTTCAATAGTGTCCTCGCCCTCATCTTCTTTCTACTTTTATTTTTTTGTTCTATAAAGTACTAAAAGCAGCAATCCTCACATCAGGATGTTTTAAAGAGGACCACAATTTAAAGGAAACACAAAGTATTTTAGGGAAGCCTAAGTTGTGGAACCACCCTTTCTCAAATAAATAAATTGTGTGTGTGTGTGTATTGAATGTGGTCATTGTTACCATATCCATTTTCCAGCTCTGAAATTCAAGAAACATTTGTCTATTTTATCATGAAATTACATAAAAACATATCAGTTGCTCAGATATAACATAGTGCCCAGTGATATAAAATGTAACCCTGAGACCTGATGAAAAGAATACAAGGTGATACTCTTGAAACAGATGTATCCCTCAGACAATGAAGAGTTTCTGCCTGTATTAAGATTCTAACAAATGAAGGAAATGCTTTTATTAACCAGAATAAAGTTATTTCACTCTAGCAAATAGATAAAATCACTAGAGCGTGGTTTCATGTTACTTCATTTATTCTGTCAGCATTCAAGAGTACAGACAGGCAGCCACACCCCACCGCCAAACTCGCCTATCCCCCTATAACATTGGTGGAACTCTGAAAGACAGTTTGCTCCAGTGTTGAGGGGACTTAAGAGGTGAGTAATAGTCACACAGCAGGATGCCCCACTCTCTAGGACCTCCAAAGTGGGACAAAACCCTGAGCCCCTGCCTCATCTCACTTGGCTTTTCTAGCAAGCCAGCAGGGAGTTTCCTGTGGCTAGGCTCTCCCCAAACCCAAACCCATTCAGATGCCATCCAAACTATTACCACACCCCACCCCAAAGTCTGCCTAGCCTCCTGCAACCTCAGTGGAACTTTGAAACACAGCTTGCTCCATTACTGAGGGGACTTAAAAGGGATCAAGAGCTTGCTACAACACTGAACTGATTGAGAGATAGCTCCAAGAGAGCAAACCCAGGAGGGAAGACCAAGAGAGCAGGCAGATAGAAACCTCAGAGGCTCTCTGAGACAGATATTGACAGGACAGAGCAGACCAAGAGAAACTCCCAAACACTCAGACAGACACTGCAAGGATTGAACCAAGATGCAAAGACACTGCCAGCCTCATTTGAAGGGAGAGATGGGTAAGCACCAATGCAAGAATTCCTCCAACAACCTAAAAAGCAACACGGTAACACCAGAACCCAACAGTTACACAACAGGAAGACTTGATCATTTTACACCAGAAGAAGTAGAAGCAACCAACTTTCAATGTAACTTTATGAAAATGATGGTGACCTTCAAAGAAGAAATAAAAAGCTTTCTTAATGAAATAGAAGAGAAGAAAAACAAAAAATTGGAAAAACAATAATAAATTTCACAAAGCCCCCACCCCAAAAAAATACAAGGAAAAAAAAAAGCAATCAAACAAGTGAAGGAAACAGTTTAAGACTTGAAGACTGAAATAGAAGTAGTAATGAAGACAAAAACCTAGGGAGTTCTGGATATGGAAAACCTGGGTAAATGAAGAGGAACTACAGAGACAAGTATAACCAACAGAATACAAGTGTAGTAATAGGAGCGGCGGGGCTGCATCCCCAGCATCCTGGCCGCCTGGTTGGCTTATGCCCCAAAATAATTACACGGACACTGTATTCTTTTAAACACTGCTTGGCCCATTATATCTAGCCTCTTCTCGGCTAACTCTAGCACCTGGACTAGCCCATTTCTAATAATATGTGTTAGCACCCCAAGGTGCACTTACTGGGAAGATTCTAGCCTACGTCCACCCTGGGTCAGAGCTCCATTGAGTCTGCTTCAGAGAGCAGAGCTATCACGTCTGCCCGCGAGAGAGGAGCATGGTGTCTCTGAGCTCACTTCCTCTTCCTCCCAGCATTCTGTTCTGGTTACTCCTCCCTCCTATGTTTTAACCTATCAGGGCAAGCAGTTTCTTTATTTAATTAACCAATGACCTTCCTCCATCATATAAGAGTTGGAAGAAAGAATCTCAGGTGCTGAAGATACTATAGAGGAAATAGACTCATTAGTCAAAGAAAACATTAAATCCTTCAAATTCTTAACACAAAAACCCAGGAAATCTGGGACATCACGAAAAAAACAAACCTAAGAAAAATAGGGGTAGAAGAGGAAGAAGAACTCCAGCTTAAAGGCACAGAAAATATTCTTGCCACATAATAGTCAAAACACAAAATGTACAGAATAAAGAAAGAATATTAAGAGCTGCAAAGGAAAAAGTTCAAGCAACATATAAAAGTAAACCTATCATAATTATATCCAGCTTCTCAATGGAAACCATGAAAGTCAAAAGGTCATGGATAGATGTGCTGCAGACACTTATAGATCATAGATGCAAGCCCAGACTAACATACCCAGCACAGCTTTCATTTACCATCAATAAAGAAAACACTTACACACTGAGACAATGGGATGTTCTATCGAGAACTCACCAAGGCCAGCTGGACTGGGTCTGAAAAAGCATGGGATAAAACCGGACTCGCTGAACATAGCGGACAATGAGGACTACTGAGAACTCAAGAACAATGGCACTGGGTTTTGATCTTACTGCACGTACGGGCTTTGTGGGAGCCTAGGCAGTTTGGATGCTCACCTTACTAGACCTGGAAGGAAATGGGTGGTCCTTGGACTTCCCACAGGACAGGGAACCCTGATTGCTCTTCGGGCTGATGAGGGAGGGGGACTTGATTAGGGGAGAGAGAGGGAAATGGGAGGCGGTGGTGGGGAGGAGGCAGAAATCTTTAATAAATAAATAAAAAATAAAAGAAAAAGAAAACAAGATACCCCATGCCAAAAATAGATTTAAAAATATGTATCCACAAACCTAGCTTTTAGAAAGTACTAGAAGGAAAACCCCAACTCAAGGAAGCTAATTGATCCCACAAAACACAGGCATCTGATAGCCCCCAGCATAATCCAAAGAAGGGAAACACAAAAATACTACTACCAAATGATGACCAGAGTTAACAAACACTGGTCATTAATATCTCTTAATATCAATGGACTCAATATACCTATAAAAAGTCATAGGCAAGAGAATGGAACCAAAAACAGAATCCATCATTCTGCTGTATACAAGAAATGCCACTCATCCTCAAAGACAGGAACTACCTCAGAGTAGAGGGCTGGAAAAAAGTTTTCCAATGAAATGGACCTAAGAAACAAAAAGGTGTAGCTATTCTAATATTTAACAAAATTGATTTCAAACTAAAATAAGTCGGAAGAGATGGAGAAGAGCACTTTATACTCATAACAGGAACAATTGTAAAGATGCAATCCTAATACTGAATGTCTATGCCCCTAATATAAGAATACCCTCATATGTAAAATAATATTACTAAAACTTAAATTGCACATCAAACCCCACATGTTAATAGTAGAAGGCTTCAACACTTAACTCTTGCCAATGGACAGGTCAACCAGACAGAAACTTAACAGAGAAATAAAAGAACTAATAGTTGTCTTGAATCAAATGGACTTAACAGATATCTATGGAACATTCCACCCAAACACAAAAGAAGATACCTTCTTCTCAGCACCTCATGGAACCTTCTCTAAAATTGATCACATACTCAGTAACAAAGCAAACATCCACAAATACAAAAAAATTGGAGTTACCCCCTGTGTCTTATCAAATCATCATAAATTAAAGTTAGAATTTAACAACAATACTACTCTCAAAAGACTACAAACTCATGAAAATTGAACAATGAACAACTGAACCACCCCTGGGTCTGGGAAGAAATAAAGAAATGAAAGACTTCCTTGATTTCAATGAAAGTGAAGGCAACAAATAGCCAAACCTATGAAATGCCATGAAAGCAGTGCTAAGAGGAAAGTTCATAGGACTAAGTACCCACATAAAAAATGGAGAAAGCTCACATTAGTGACTTAACAGCACACCTGAAAGCTCTAGATCCAAAAGAAGCAGACTCACCCACTAGGAGTAGAAGACAGGAAATAATCAAACTGAGGTCTGAAAACAACAAAATAGAAACAAAGAAAACAATACAAAGAATCAATGAAACAAAGAGCTGGTTCTTTGAGAAAATTAACAAGACTGACAAGCAACTATCCAAAATAATCAAAAGGCCAAGAGAGAATATTCAAATCAACAAAATCAAAAATGAAAGGGGAACATAACAACAGACACGGAGGAAATTCAGAGAATCATTAGGTCTTACTAAAAAAACCTGTACTCCACAGAATTGGAAAATGTTAAAGAAATGGACATTTTTTAGATAAATAACATATACCAAAATTAAATCCAGACCAGGTGAGCAATTTAAATAGACCTATAAACTGCAAGACAATATAAGCTGTCAATAAAGACCTCCCAACCACAACAACCCCAGGAGTGGATGGTTTTAGTGCAGAATTCTACCATAACTTCCAAGAAGAGCTAATACCTATATTCCTCAAAATGTTCCACATAATAGAAAAGAAGGGACATGGCCAAACTTGTTTTATGAGGCTACAGTTACCCTGATACCAAAATCACACAGACTCAACCAAGAAAGAGAATTACAGACCAATTTCACTCATGAACATTTATGCAAAAATACTCAATAAAATACTGGGAAACAGAATTCAAGAAGTCATCAGAAAAGAATCATCCACCATGATTAAGTCGGCTTCATCACAGAGATGCAAAGCTGGTTCAACCTATGAAAATCTATCAATGTAATCTATAAACAAACTGAAAGAAAAAACCATATGATCATTTCATTAGATGACGAGAAAGCATTTGATAAAATTCAACACCCTTTCATGATAAAGGTCTTGGAGAGATTAGTAATACAAGGAATATATGTAAATATAATAAAAGCAATATACAGCAAGCCGACAGCCGACATCAAATTAAATGGAGAGAAACTCAAAGAAATCCCAGTAAAATTAGGAACAAGACAAGACTGTCCACTCTCTCCATATCTATTCAACATAATTCTTGAAGTTTTAGGAATAGCAATAAGATAACAAAACGAGATCTAGGGGATTTAAATTGGAATGGAAGAAGTCAAATTTTCCTTATTTGCAGATGATATGATAGTGTATACAAGTGACCCCCAAAACTCTACCAGACAACTCTTGATATATACCTTCAAGGATATGGCTGGATACAAGATAAACTCAAAAAAATCAATAGCCCTCCTATACACAAATGATAAAGAAGCTGAGAGGGAAATCAGAGAATGATCATCTTTCACAACAGGAACAACTAACAAAAAATATCTTGGGGTAACACTAACAAAAGAACTGAAAGCCCTATTTGACAAGAACTTTAAGTCTTTGAAGAAAGATATTGAAGAAGATACAAGAAAATGAAAAGATTAACCACGCTTTGGATAGATAGGATCAACATAGTAAAAATGGCAATCCTAACAAAAGCACTCTATAGATTCAATGCAATTCCCATCATAATCCCAACATAGTTCTTCACAGACCTTGAAACAACAATAGCCAACTTCATATAGAAAAACTAAACACCCAGAATAGCTAAAACAATCTTGTACAATAAAGGAACTCCTAGAGACATCACCATCCCTGACATCAAACACTATTACAGAGCTGCAGTAATAAAAACAGCTTGGTATTGACATAAAAGTGGAGAGGTTGACTAATAGAATCAAAGCAAAGACCTGGATATTAATCCTCATACCTATGAACATCTAATTTTTGACAAAGAAGCTACAATTATACAATGGAAAAAAGAAAGTATCTTCAGCAAATGGTGCTGGCATAACTGGATGTCAACATGTAGAAGAATGAAAATAGATCCATATCTATCACCATGCACCAAACTCAAAGGTTCTAACTGGTTGCTCATGGTGTCTGGGAGAACACTGTCCCCGGTCTGTCAACCTGTTTTTCTACAATAATTTTCCTTAGAGGAATTCTTAATATGGACTTGGTGTTTGATGGTAGTCATAAGTCAACAGTCAAAGTTGGTTATGTCATCCAATGAGAACACTGAACTTTCTTCAAGTACATGTAATACCCATAGGACAAATCAGTTGTGATAACATCCTCTTAATATGCTAAATAAGCAAATTCTGTTCCTTCTCATGTCACCGATCATTAATAACTATTGACCTTGAGATTATTATTACATATGCAAAAGATGCAGTCTAAAACAGAGTAATTGTATGACAAGTATACTGATAAGAAATGATTTACATTTATATGACAACTCAGGTTTCTTGAGGTTAGATAGTTTATGTAAAATCATTTTAAGATACTTAATAGTTTTTCTTTGGGTTCTCCTTCTTATTTAGCTTCTCTAAGATCACGTATTAGAGGCTCAATGTCCTTTGTTTATGTCTAGAAACCAAATATGAGTGAGTATATCCCATGTTCCTCTTTTTGGGTCTGGCTTACCTCACTCAGGATAGTGTTCTCTATTTCCATCCATTTGCCTGCAAACTTCAAGAAGTCCTTGTTTTTTATTGCTGAGTAGTACTCTAATATGTATATATTCCATACTTTCTTCATCCATTCTTCAATTGAAGGGCATCTAGGTTGTTTCCATGTTCTGGCTATTACAAACAGTGCTGCTATGAACATAGTAGAGCATATACTTTTGTTGTATGATAAGGCCTCTCTTGGGTATATTCCCAAGAGTGGTATTGCTGGATCCAGGGGTAGGTTGATCCCGAATTTATATATTAACCTTCATCAGGTGATGAAAGGAGACAGAGACAGAGACCCACAATGGAGCACCGGACAGTAATCTCAAGGTCCAAATCAGGAGAAGAAGGAGAGAGAGCACGAACAAGGAACTCAGGAACGCGAGGGGTGCACCCACACACCGAGACAATGGGGATTTTCTACCGGGAACTCACCAAGGCCAGCTGACCTGGGTTTGAAAAAGCCCGGGATAAAACCGTCTTGGGAAAAAACATAGAGACAATGAGGACTACTGAGATCTCAAGAACAATGGCAATGGGTTTTTGATCCTACTGCACGTATTGGCTTTGTGGGAGCCTAGGCAGTTTGGATGCTCACCTTACTAGACCTGGATGGAGGTGGGTGGTCCATGGACTTCCCACAGGGCAGGGAACCCTGATAGCTCTTTGGGCTGAAGAGGGAGGGGGACTTGACTGGGGGAGGAGGAGGGAAATTGGAGGCTGCGGTGGGGAAAAGACAGAAATCTTAAATAAATAAATAAACTAATTAATTAAAAAAAGATACTTAATAGTACCACAGAAGCTAAAAACAACACATTTTATTCAAAATTATTATTAACCAATACATCTTTTTCACTGACAAAATTTTTCTGAATGTTCATTTCTTTGATTTTCCCCATCATTGTTTAATAAGTTACACATAGAAATATTTTATACACGAGGTACAGTTGTAGAGTTAAAAAGAAATTAAAATGAGAAGAATAGATAAAATATTTCCTTCAATCTGCAGTGATTAAGCATGATTCAAGTAGCTCACTTAAGTTCAGACATGTTACGTTATCACTTGTCATCAATATTACAAGCAAAGACATATCTTCAAAATTCATTTTCCATCTCTTCTTTCTGTAGTTTACTTTCATGTCTTGAGACTATTGCTTTTGTTACAATTCAAAGATAATTGCCTCAGCAATTGAGGTGCTGTTGATGACATTGGCGTCATCTGCACCACAGTGGAATACAGTACAAAAGAGATCTAAACCTTGGAGATGAATTTCTTTGTCAGATATATAATGTTGCTCATTTGGAACTATTATTGCTTCTTTAAAAGTGCTCAGAAGAAACTGAATGAAATTTAACTGTTGTTGTAGATATGGGTCAGTCAGGAAAGCACTTTCCATTTATGAGAATCTGAGCCACACATTTCAACATCCACATAACATCCCTGGGATGACTGTGTCTGTAACCCTCGCTTTGGAATCCTGGTATAACTGTATGCACCTGTAACCCACGCTCTGTTGGTTGTGTGTCAGAGAGTCTCATAGATAAATATGAAAAGACCTCTAGCCAGCCAGTCCAGCCCATTGGTGAGCTCCAGTGTCTATAAAAGATCCCATTTTAATAAAATAGTATGACCAGTGATAAAGGAAGCCTCCTAATATTGACCTTTGATCTCTAAATGCATTGACAAACATGTGCACATGCACACATACATAGAACATATACACACACACCACACATATGCATATATATAAATACCAAAAAACTCTTATATAAATTCCCAATAAAGTAATGAGTGTTTTTTGTTGGCTAAGATGTTTAAAAGCAGTATCAGCTAGATAGCTCTTGCCTATTAAAATATTATTTTAATTTTATATTATATAATTATAATATTGACTATTATAATTGTAAGAGTATTAAACACAATGCAGTTATATTAAATAATATATAGGATTGTGTGAGCCAAAGAAAGACTACTGATATATATATATATATATATATATATATATATATGTATATATATATTTCTCTTCAAATGCTTTCACTCAGTGGTTGAAATTATGCCAAGGTCATTTGTGTTTGAGAGTTATCTGATGGTTGTCACTATTATCTAGAAAAAAATAATTGAAGGCTGCAATTCCATTTTGAGTATAGAGCAGATCAAGCTTTCTATCCTACAGCATAATTCAGGGAAAGATTTTTTTAAAGGTTCATTTTGTCACCATATTAATGGAAATTTCTATTAAAATCAATCACATAGGTTTTATATAATGACAAGACTTTCAAAAATGTACAAGACTAAATACTAATGTGATTTTTTCACTGAACTATTATTCTTTAGAAGTGTTTTAATTGATAATAGTTTCCATGTATTCATACTTAGTGTTTTCCTATGTAGCATTTTGATACCTTGTTATAAGATCACATAAAAAGTGAAATTTTCTATTATTTGCTTTTTTTCTTATGTAAGATGTTTCCTTCTTCAACATAGAAAACCGCATATCTTTTAAAGATCCCAGATGTTTGATTAGCACTGAAATATTTGTTTAAATAGTGCAAATAACTAGCTGTAGAAAATGATCATGCATTTAAAATATTAAGCACAAAGTAGAGAACTCTGAATGTGAGAATTTCACACACATAGAAACACATATGAGTATTAACCATTCAATGTAAAACATTACTTATCATCAATGGGTTATCTTCTGACATCGCACTGGACTAGAACTATACAGTAAATAATGAATAGTGCGATGCAGCCAGGCTTGCAGAAAATAACTCTTTGAGTGATGGTGCATGAACAGAAAGCTGTAATTTTGACAGGTGGCAAGGTGTCGTGTCACCAAGCCTTTCTAAAGCCTCATATCTCATACCTATTGATTAATGGCTCTAATTAAGGAATGAAATCAAGCATGTGAAGACAGGGGATCGCCGTAGGTCCTTGTTTGGTAGTTTTCTCTTCCTGGCGTACGACTCATCCATCTAAATACGGCTGCACTTTCATTTATTACTGCTGTATGGTACCACAAAACAGTAAAGGGGGTGCATTCTGATCTCCTGGTTTTGCAAAAATGTCATTTGGCAAGGGGTTAGAGGGAAGAACATTCTGGAACATCACTTAAACGAGTTCCACTGTGAGAGAATGTTGCACTTCGAAACACTTTGGTAGCAATTTGAGACGTGCGCAATTGCCTTGAAAAGCAAGCTATGATATTCGTTTACGTTCTGGGATTTGATCTTTCAGAGTTCTTACTTTTTGAGTTGGAGTCCACTTACTGACTTTAAAATTTTAGCTAGGTTGAAAAGACTAACTCCTTTAAGTATAGCCATTTGGGTAACTGAGAAAAGAAATAAAACATAATTTATTATAAAGAATACGGGATATGTATGTCCACTCTGCTTCCTCACATGGCTTGCTAACAAGACCCTACATCTGACAGTGTGCTTTGTAGCTAAAGAATTCCCATCGGAAACCGCTGGTTCTTGGGCCTTGCATGATCACGTTGACTCTACATAGTAAATATTCGGCTTGTGTTCTTAGAAAAGAGCCACCACCTGGAGCTTAAAGTATACATCTTGAATATGATTTTTCCTTTTGTAATTCATAAGCTATTCCTTCATAATAATTAAGTACATGCCTCAAGAATTTTATTTTATGTTAAATATCATTGACAATAAAATAAAACCTTTTTATGTGAGTTAGAAATAAATTTGCAATGTTCAAGAGCATAGTGAAGCTGTGCTTTTAAACATTGGATTCATAGATTACAAAGTATATTTCACATTAAATAGGGGTAAATTTGATTTTATCAAAAGATTATTTCATTGTGAATTTTTAAATATTTTATTCTCTTGCTATTTTAACCTGCTTTTCTGTAGAATAGAAGCATGTGATTATTTTATTTCAAATACATAAGTAAACCTTTAGCTTTAGAGAAAACATCGTTTGTATACAGGATGTAAATTTATTTCTGTAGGAAAAACTCTCATATTTTATTTGCCTCAATTGCATTCTAGCATTTTGAAATACAATCCAAAACATATGACAAAATGTAAAAAGCCCAAATCTTATGCATTGTCAATTTTCTAGAAGTTATATTAAACCTTCTTTTTATTCTTTCAAGGAAAATATATTCAACTTGCATTAAAAATTTTGCACGGTTTTCAAGATATATATTGCTGGATTCATAGGCCAGATCACATATTGGTACTTTCTTTACATGGAATTAAAAATTAGGATGATTACAAAATGTCAAGTTTAATTTTTCTCACAAAATATTAGCTCCTAAAATAACATGAGATAAATTATTAATCACAAAATTTATGCTTATACTGATGTAAAACAGAAAAATAAAATTGTGCAGCATAACAAAGGTAAAATATTTCTTTTATTTATTATGTTTGCTGTTTTAATTTTCTTGATTATACTACTGTTCTTTTATTAATCTTGCCATCTATATTATCTTTATTTGTATTTTAAGGTTTTAAGACAGAGTAGTCATAAAATCACTGCTTAGTGAAGCAAGTAGACATTGAATTCAGCTATTCACGTTAGAACGATGCTACACGCTGCATACTTTTAATAATGATCATTTAGAAGATAATTTTAGCATCCACACAAGGGAAAAATGGATTTTTGATGAGTTCTTCTATGACCATATGTGGTATTAGTCAGTGTGAGGTATTGCTAGCAAGCTCATTGCTTTCAAAAATCAAAGTTAAATGGTTCATCTATCATCAGAATTTGTGTCTGGACGACTTGTCTGAACATCAGTATGATTTATGGTTTGAATTGGAGGAGTCAACCATGCATGTTTCTTAGTTTATCGTTTTATGCTGTCTTCAATTAAATGTCTATAAACACAGTGATGGCTTTATGACATTGTCCATCAATAAAGACTATCAGATTTTGCATGAGAATATGCAATTTTCAGGAAAATAATGACCTTTTGACTTCTATGTGTCCTGTTGTTACTGTAATACACACATACACATTTAGTACCTCTTCACAGAAATGACTACCTGGTTTGTCACATGATCAATGATTTATTTATAAAATAACTTTAATTATTGTTTAAGATTTTTAAAGCATAAAGACTATCAGATTCTGATAATAATTGGCTTAAACTCACGGCTCCCTGCTTTGAATACCTTATCATAAGTGTTTTATGGGAAGTAAAAACAAGGAAGTATAAGCTAAAATATTTCCTGAATGCTTATTCAAAAATACACTTCTTTTATGGATTCAAAGAATTTAAACAGTCTTTGCTAGGGGAAAGTAATGTATATGATAAAATTAAATTAAATTATTCCACATAAAGGATGAATCCTGGAAAATCTTGTGTTTTCATTTTCTCCAGGACATTGAATAATGATACTTTCAGCCTTCATATTTATGAGTGTGCTGTGCTGTGTTCACACTGGCAGCTTGTGGAGGCTGAATCATTTTCTCTGTTGCTCTGCTCTGATATTGCTGCTGACAGGAATGCATTGAAAAAAAGAATTAGTATTCTTGGTATTAAAGCTATGTTGAATTCTTTTTCTGTATGTTTTAACAAAAAAAAATGGAAAGGTTTTTAATATAACAAATCATCTCCAAGTAAAGTAAACATAAGAGAATGGAAATAAGACATTTACTTAGGCTCAGATATAAATTTAAACAAATATATTTTTGTGTACATATAATTATCACATATATGTGATATTGTGTCCTATTTATAAAACTCTTTATGTTATACATGAAATGTGTGTACATCTGGCAGGTATAGGAGGCCTTCACCAATACTGTTCAATGGTTATGTCTTCCTGTGCAACACACTTAGATATATGTACAGCCATATATTAAATCTCAAATGTCATTATACATTTTGAGAAACACACTCTATTCCTTTACTATCAATTAACAAAGCTGAAAACATGCATAAATTGAACATTGGATCCCAAATGACCTTTGACTTCAATTATCTACATAATTCATGCAAGTGAAAATCATATAACAAAATAAAAGTCCTAGGTATTATTCCAAACAGAGACAGACATCTGGCCACTTAAAAGACATATTTAGCATGTTCAAAATTCTGCAGTGTTAGAAAATGTAAATGCTTTTGAAGGCCTCAGACAGGTGTAGATATAAGAATTTCAATTTTAATTTTCTAGTTATCACAGTGAAACTACTGTTATCTCATTCTTTAACCAATTATTTCATACAAATAATCCAAGTCAATGTGCAGACATAGTATAGAAATCTAAGATATGGAACTTTAAAAATCTTAAATTCTCATTTAGACCTTATCTTCTAAAAATAAAGTGTTTATAAGAGAGAAAAGATTGATATGTCCCTACCAAACGCTAGTGTGAGCTAAAACTTTGCAATTCAATGTTGTCTAAAATAAGATTGGTGAAATATTCTTTGAGGTCCATTTTTTTCTAAGAAAATCATTTAATTATAATTTCGTAAAAATCTAAAATAATAATAGTGGTCAATATAAAATTATTGCTAATTTTTTTAAAATACTCATTTCAAATCTTGTTATTTCCTAAACACATTTTTAAAGCTCATTTGTAGATATTATTCTCTAAAAAGCAATATTTTTCCCTTCAATGGAAGAACTTGCCTCATATGAAGTGAAAGTTCTTGAATTATAAGGAAATATTTACTTTTTTAAAAAAAATTCACTCTTTTCAAATTATACACACTGCAAGAAAAAGTATTCTTAGAGTCTAAACATTTATTACATTAATTCAGTCTTTAAAAATTATTTATCCATTCTTGGATTGAGGGGAATCTAGACTTTTTCCACATTCTGGCTATTACAAATAATGCTGCTATGAACACAGTTGAACAATTGTTCTTGTAGTATAGATGAGCATTCTTTAGGTATAGGCCCAAGAGTAGTATTGTTGGTTCTTGAAATAGGTTGATTTCCAAATCTGAGAAACTACCATACTGATTTTCAAAGTATATTTACAAGTTTTCATTCCCACCAGCAATGGAGGAGTATTCCTCTTACTCAACATCCTCTTTAGCAAAATCTATTATTGGTGGTTTTGATTTTAGCCTTTCTCACAGGTGTAAGTCACTTTGGTTTGCATTTCCCTGATGGCAAGGATGTTGAACATTTTCTTAAGTGTCTTCTGGCCATTTTAAATTCTTTTGTTGAAAATTCTCTGTCTAGTTCTTTACCCAATTTTGAAATTGGATTATATGGAATTTTTATATCTAATTTCTTGAGTTCTTCATGTATTTTGGAGATTGGTCCTCTGAGTGATGTGGGGCTGGTGAACATCTTTTTCCATTGTGTAGGCTGCCATTTTGTCTTATTGACTCTGTTCTTTGCTTTACAGAAGCTTCTTAGTTTCAAGAAGTCTAATTTATTTATTGTTGCTCTCAGTGTCTGTGCTACCAGTGTTATTTTTAGAAAGTGGTCTTCTGTGCCCATATTTTAGAGGTTTCTTCCTACTTTCTCTTCTTTCAGGTCCACTGAGGTTGTATTTATATTGAAGTGTTTAATCCATTTGGATGAATTTTGTGCCCGGGGATAGATATGGACCTATTTTGATTTTTCTCTATGTTGATATCCAGATATGCCAGTACCATTTGTTGAAGATGCTTTCCTTTTTTCCCACTGTGCAATTTTAGCTTCTTTGTCAAAAAAAATCAGGTGTTCATAGGTATGTGTACTATTATTCAGTTCTTTGATTTGATTCCATTGGTCAACCTGTATGTTTTTATGCCAATATCAAGGTGTTTTCATTGCTCTATAAGAAAGCTTGATGTTAGGGGAATGGTGATGCCTCTGGAAGTTCCTTTTTTATACATGATTGCTTTGGCTATGAGTGTTTTGTTTTTCTATATGAAGTTTATTATTTTTCTTTCTAGGTTTGTGAAGAATTGTTTTGGGTTTTTTATGGGGATTGCATTCAATCTAGAGATTGCTTTTGGTAGGATTGCCATTTTTATGTTGATCCTACCTATCCAAGAGCTTGAGAGATCTTTCCATTTTCTGATGTCTTCTAAAATTTCTTTCTCCAGAGACTTAAAGTTCTGGTTGAATAGATTTTTCAGTTCTTTGGTTAGTGTTACCCAAAGATACTTTGTGTTATTTGTGGCTATTGTGAATGGTAATGTTTCTCTGATTTCTTTCTCAGCTTTTTTTTTATCATTTGTATATAAGAGGGCTACTAATTTTTTTATTTGAACTTCTATTTTACCATATTACTGAAGGTGTTTTTCATCTGTAGGAGTTCCCTGGTAGAATTCTTGAGGTCACTTATGTATACTCTCATATCATCTGTACATAGTGATAATTTGATTTCTTCCTTTCCAATTTGTATATGTTTGACCTCATTTTGTTGTCTTATTGCTCTAGCTAGAACTTCAAGAACTGAGTAAATATGGAGAGAGTGACAGCCTTGTCTTCTTCCTGATTTTAGTGGACTTGCTTTGAGTTTCTCTCCATTTAATTTGATCTTGGTTGTCAGTTGGCTGTATATTGCTTTTATTATGTTTTGATATACAGTACATTTACACAATGGAGTATTAATCAGCAGTAAAAAAAGTGATATCTTGAATTTGACATGCAAATGGATGGAACTAGAATAAACCTTTCTGAGTGGGAATCTACATCCAGAACTGCAGGGGAACATTTTGTTGTGCTCCCAAAATCCAGTCAAAAAGATGGAGGAGTGTGAATATACAAAAAGGTCAAGACCATGATGGGGATACCAACTGAAACAGCTTACCTAAGCTAATGCAAGCCTTCAAACTCTGGAGTGCAGTTGATGCAGATACAGGGAACACAAAACAACATGCCAATTATATGATCAGAGCACCAGAACTATAGGAGGGACAACACAACTGTTTAGAATGGTGAACCATGTTCTCTCCTTTTAATTTTATTCCAATCATGCAAAACTTGCCTTCTGGCTCTCATGGAAACAGGAGGGTTGTTCTGAAATAATAATGGCCTCCTCAGTTTTCTATTAAGAATGCCTCAGTTCGATCCCCCCCCCAACCTCAGTGAAACTCTGAAACACAGCCTGCTATGCACAGAGAGGGCCAAGAGGTAAGTGAACACCCAAATGGTGGGACACCCCACTTTCCAGGCCCTCCATACCTGGGCAAAACCTTGGGATCCTCTCCCACCAGTCTTGGCTTCTCTAGCAAGCCAGCAGGCTTGTTTCCTGCAATAAGCTACTCCAAGACACCCATCCCAACCATCGGACCCTGAAAGCTACAAATTTCACCCCATCTTCAAACCCTCTTATCTTACTCCTCCCTCACAACCTCAGAGGAACACTGCAACACAAGCTGCAACTCTACAGGGAGGACTAAGAGAGAGGATCTGGAGAGGAACTCGGAAGTACAAGCTGTGATTTCACAGAGTGGATCAAGAGAGCAAACTAAGAGAACAGGCCAATTTAGAGGGGCAAGAGAGACAGTCCAGAACAGACCAAGAAGAATTCCCAAAGACACAGACAACACTGCAAGAATTGGACTAAGAGACAAAGACACTGCTGGCATCAATTAAAGGAAGAGATGGGTAGGCACCAATGTAAGAATTCTTTCAACACCCAACCTAAATAGCAACATGGTAATACCAGAACCCAATGGTCATAAAACAGAAAGACTAAATCATCCTACCCAGAAGAAGCAGAAGAAAACAATTTTAAACATAACTTTATGAGGATCATGGAGTCCTTTAAATAGGAAACGAAAAATTCTCCAAAATAAATGAAAGAAATGGAGGAAAAGACAAACAAAAAATTGGAAGAAATCAATAAATCTCTCAAAGAAACCATTGTCCTTGCTCTCCCTACCCCCCAAAACCAAGAAAAACCAATCAAACAGGTGAAGCAAATAGTTCAAGACTTGAAGCCTGAAATACAGGCAGTAAAGAAAATACAAACTGAGGCAATTCTGGATTTAGAAAGTCTGGGTAAACAAATGGAAACACCAGAAGTAAGCATAGCCAACTGAATGCAAGAGATGGAAGAGAGAATCTCAGGTGTTGAAGACAGTATAGAGGAAATAGATTCACCGGTCAAAGAAAACATTAAATCCAAAAATTTCTTAACAAATAAATAAATAAATTTAAAAAAAACATCATCCAGTAAATCTGGGACACCATGAAAAGACCAAGCCTAAGAATAATAGAGATATAAGAAGGAAAAGAATTCCAGCTCAAAGGCACAGAAAACCACAGAGAAATCCTGTCTCGAAAAACCAAAAAAAAAAAAAAAACCAAAAAATCAAAGGCACAGAAAATATATTTAACAAAATTATAGAAGAAAACTTCCCCAGCCTATAGAGGGATATGACTATGACAGTAAAAGAAGCTGGCAGAACACCAAGTAGATAGGACAAAAAAAGAGAAAAAAACAAAAGTCCCCTTGTCATATACAGTCAATACACAGAACATATAGAATAAAGAAAGAATATTAAGAGTTGCAAAGGAAAAATGTCAAGTAACATATAAAGGCAAACCTATGAGTATTTCAGCTGACTTCTCAATGGAATCAATGAAAGCCAGAAGGTCCTGGACAGATGTACTTCAGAGGGGTGCACCCACACACTGAGACAATGGGGATGTTCTATCAGGAACTCTCCAAGGTCAGCTGGCCTGGGTTTGAAAAAGCATGGGATAAAACTGGGCTCGCTGAACATAGCGGACAATGAGGTCTACTGAGAACTCTAGAAAAATGGCAATGGGTTTTTGATCCTACTGCACGTACTGGCTTTGTGGGAGCCTAGGCAGTTTGAATGCTCACCTTACTAGACCTGGATGGAGGTGGGTGGTCCTTGGACTTCCCACAAGGCAGGGAACCCTCATTGATCTTTGGGCTGACGAGGGAGGGTGACTTGATTGGGGGAGGGGGAGGGAATTGGGAGGCGGTGGCAGGGAGGAGACAGAAATCTTAAATAAATAAATAAATAAATAGAAAGAAACTAAAAAAACACAGATGCAAGCCCAGACTACTATACTCAGCAAAATGTACAATCACCATTGATGAAGAAAGGAAGATATACCATGACAAAAATCAGATTTAAACAATACCTATTCAAAACTCTAGCCCTACAGACAGTACTAGAAAAAATTTCAACCGAAGGAAGCTAACTGCACTCACAAAAACATAGGCAATAGATAACATCACAGCAGTATACTCCAAAGAAGGGAAACACATAAACATTACCACTGAAAAATAAAAAGAATTAACAATCACTGGTCATTAATATCTCTTAATATCAATGGTCTCAAGTCACCTATAGAAAGACAAAAAGTCTGAAAGAATGGATACAAAAACAGGACCCATTTTCTGCTGTATATAGGAAACATCTCATGTGATTTATTTTAGTATATTAGTGTTATTTATAATACTTTATTGTTTTTATTTAGCTATATATTTTTATCCATTCCACCCACTTCCTCTTCTCTCCCCTTCAACCCTCTCCTATGATTTCCAAGCTCTCAGTTTACTCAAAGATCTTGTCTTTTTCTACTGCTCTTGTTCATTAGATCCATTTATGTCTCTTTTAGGGTTTTCATTGTTGTCTAGGTTTGTAAATTTTAGACTGGTTTTTCTTTTTGCTTTGTTTAAAAGCCACTTACTATTGAATACACATGATATTTGTTTGTGTTACCTTACTCAATAGGATGTTTTCTTGATCCATTCATTTGTCCACAAATTTCAAGATGTCATTTTATTCTGATGTATAGTACTCCATTGTGTAAATGTACCACATTTACTTTTTCCATTTTTTTTATTTGAGGAGCATTTAGGTTGTTTCCAGGTTCTGGCTATGACAAATAATGTTGCTATGAACATAGTTGAGGACAAGTCCTTGTGGTGTGATAGAGCACCCATTGGGAATAAACCCAAAAGTGGTATTTCTGGGTCTTGAGGTAGGTTGTTTCCTAATTTTCTGAAAAATTACTAATATCCAAAGTGGTTTTTAACAGTTTGCACTCCTACCAGCAATGGAGGAATGTTCCCTTTACCCTATAGCCTCTCCAACACAAGAGGTTATCATTGTTTTTAATCTTGGCCATTCTTACAGGTTAAGGTTTAACAAATCTCAGAGTTGTTTTGATTTGCATTTATCTGATGACCAAGGATGTTGAACATTTCTTAAGGGTCTTTCAGCCATTTTAAATTTCTTACTTGATAGTTTTCCATTTATGTATGTACCCCATTTTTATTTTATTTATTATTATTATTATTATTATTATTATTATTATTATTATTATTATTACTGGTTTTTTGAGACAGGGTTTCTCTGTAGCTTTGGTGCCTGTCCTGGAACTAGCTCTTGTATACCAGGCTGGCCTCGAACTCCCAGAGATCCGTCTGCCTCTGCCTTCCGAGTGCTGGGATTAAAGGCGTGTGCCACCACCGCCCGACCTGTACCCCATTTTTAAATTGGATTATTTATTCTTTTGATGACCAATTTATTAAGTTCTTTGCATATGTTGCAGGTCAGCCCTCTGTCTGATATGGGGTAGTTGAAGATCTTTTCCCATCTGAAGTCTGCTGTTTTGTTTTGTTTACCATGTCCTTTGCTTTATAGAAACTTCTCAGTTTCAGAAGGTCTCATTTATTAACTGTTTCTCTCAGTATCTGTGCTACTGGGGCTATGTATAGGAAGTGGTCCTGTGCCAATGTGTTTAAGTGTACCTCCCAGTTTGTCTTCTATGAGGATCAGTGTGGTTGGCTTTATGTAGAGGTCTTTGATCCATTTGGACTTCAGTTTTGTACAAGGCTATAGATATAAAAATTAGGTGTTCATAGATGTGCAGACTGATATCTGGGTCTTTGGATTCAATTCCATTGGTCCTTCTGTCTGTTTTTAGGCAAACAACAGTTTTCAGTACTGTAGCTCAGTAGTAGAGTTTATAGTTAATGATTGTGCTGCCTCCAGAAGTTCCTTTATTATATAAAATTATTTTGGCTATTCTAGGGTTTTTGCTTTTCCATATGAAGTTAATTATTTTTCTTTCAAGGACTGTAAAGAATTTTGATGGGCAATGCATGGAAACTGTAAATTTCTTTTGGTAGGATTGTCATTTTTACAATGTTAATTCTACCTACCCAATAGCATAGAAAATCTTTCCATTTTTTGTGTCTTCTTCAATTTTCTTATTCAAAAATTGAAAGTTTTTGTCATACAGGTCTTCCATTTGTTTGGTTAGAGTTACTTGAGATATTTTATGCTTTTTGTGGCTATTGAGAAGGGTGGTATTTCTCTGATTTCTTTCTCAGCCCACTTATCATCTGGAACACCTGATTTTTAACATAGAAGTTAAAATTGTACAGTGGAAAAAGGAAAATATCTTCACCCAATGATGCTGGCATAACTTGATGCATATAGAAGAATGAAAATAGATTCATGTCTACCTATATGCACAAAACTCAAATCCAAATGGATTGAAGACTTCAATATAAATCTGACCACACTAAACCTTTAGAAGAGAAAGTAGGAAGTATTCTTCAATGCATGGGCACAGAAGACCACTTCCTAAATATAATACCAGTAGCACAGACACTGGGAGCAATAATAAATATATTAGACTGCTTGAAACTGAGAAGCTCCTGTAAATCATAGAACAGAGTCAATAAGACAAAATGGCAGCCTACACAATGGAAAAAGATGTTCAACCCCACATCAGACAGAGGACTGATCTCCAAAATACGTAAAGGACTCAAGAAATTAGACATAAAAATTCCATATAATCCAATTTCAAATGGGATAAAGAACTAGACAGAGAATTTTCAACAGAAGAATCACAAAGATTCTTGACCAAAAGACTCTTAAGGAAATGTTAATTATACTTACCCATTCGTGAAATGCAAAATGACTCTAAATGCCATCTAACATTGTCACAATGGCTAAGATGAAAATATCAATGTTTACTTATGCTGGAGAGGATGTGGGATAAAGAGAACATTGTTCCATTGCTGGTGGGAACGCAAACTTGTAAAACCACTCTGGAAATTAAGTATAATGGTTTCTCTGAAAATTGTAAATCAACCTACTTCAGTTGTGTGGGGGGTCCTTTTGTCTATGTGTTGCCTTTATTGGTTAATGAATAAAGAAATTGCCTCATCCTGCAGTGAAACTCTGATTCTTTCAGGCAGGAGGTCTGGCTACAGAGCATTTGGATGGAGTTTGTGAGCAGACTGCTGCAGCTTGCTTAATGGCAACATGGATTGTTTGTGTGCCTAAAACTGGGCAATGTGCTCAGTTTGAAGAGGTGGTGAATGTACTTCCACCATGTTGGACTGTGCAAAGCAAGAACACAGTACCATATATATCATAGTAATGGCACAGCTTATGTTTTAGACTGGGCAGGCAAGTAGATAGTACCGTATATGCCATAATAATGCTACAGCTTAAGTTTTTGAGAAATACTTAGCATTTTAAAAAGGACTACTGGACAGAAAAGAATTACATGTATGCAATAAGGACAAATCCAGATGAGCCATAGTATTTGATAAATGTATTTAGGCTTGGAAAAGTTAATGCTTTAAAAAAGGGCAAAATCTTTAAAGAAACAGAGTACAGATAGTCATATATTAAAAGGAGTAAAGATAAATAAGCCACGTAAAAATGGAAAATTCACAAAGTCTGGAATTATCTTTGAATTTTTTGATGGGGAATGAGCTAAGTACAGAAACACATTTCATTATATGGACTACTGTTCTAAACCAGCATGTATATTATAAAACTATTGTGACTTCCAAATTTGAGTCTAAGAATAAGTTGCTTTCGAAAAGAGGTTCTTCTCTTGTTTCCACAGAGGATGAGAACCTATGGATTGCTTCCAGACTGGTGTGGTATGATATAAAAAGACCCTCTGAAGGTCACTGTGAATACCCTCAAAAATCAGTTTGCCCAGCTGCTGATTAAGATGAACCTAGGACACAGGATACACCATGAAAGTCCTGGTTAACAGCACCCTCAAACAGCAGTAATCACTATAGACAGAACTATACCCATATTCCCAAATATCATTTTTAATGTTTTTTTATATTTAAAGGGGGATATCATATATATATTATGTATATGATATATATACATAATATATATATTTATATATATATATATGAATAACATTTGCATTTGTATGGATCTTGGTTTATTGATACAAATTTAAGGTCAATTTTATTATATGTATATCTGTGCTCTTGATTAAGGTATTGTGTTAGTACAGCTCATTTAAAAATGTAATGTATAATAAGATCTAATGATTCTCTGAATTTCCTCTGTGTCTGTGGTTATGTCCCTCTTTTCATTTCTGATCTTATTAATTTGCATATTCTCTCTCTGCCATTTGATTAGTTTGGATAGGGGTTTATCAATCTTGTTGATTTTCACCAGGAACCAGCTTTTTCATTGATTCTTTGTATTGTTTTCTGTGTTTCTATTTTGTTGATTTCAGCCCTCAGTTTGATTATTTCCAGTCTTCTACTCCACCTAGGTGAATCTGCTTCTTTTTTTTTTTCTAGAGCTTTCATGTGGGCTGTTAAGTCTCCAATGTGTGCTTTCTCTGTTTTCTTTAAGTGGGCACTTAGTGCTATGAACTTTCCTCTTAGGTCTGCTTTCATTCATCTGGCGATGGATGGAGATAGAGACAGAGACCCACACTGGAGCACCGGACTGAGCTCCCAAGGTCCCAATGAGGAGCAGAAGGAGGAGGAACATGAGCAAGGAAGTCAGGACCACGAGGGGTGCACCCACCCACTGAGACAGTGGGGCTGATCTATTGGGAGCTCACCAAGGCCAGCTGATCTGTGACTGAAAAAGCAAGGGATAAAACCGGACTCTCTGAACATGGCGGACAATGAGGGCTGATGAGAAGCCAAGAACAATGGCACGGGGTTTTGATCCTACTTCATGTTCATGCTTTGTGGGAGCCTAACCAGTTTGGATGTTCACCTTCCTAGACCTGGATGAAGGGGGGAGGATTGACTGCTCTTCGGACTGGAGAGAGAGGAGGAGAAAAGTGGGGGGAAGGGGAGAGGGGCGGGAAGAGGGGGAGGGAAATGGGCGGCTGAGAGGAGGGGGAATTTTTTTTCAATTAAAAAAATAATAATACAAAAATGAATGTAAAGCCTATCAGAGAAAATAAACACATTTTGCTGTTTTGATATGGTTAATTCTCCCCCCAATGTAATGTATAATTAAGAAATATAGCTAATAGAGAGTCATCTATAATAATCGATTTTAGTCATGTTAGATTTTCTAAATGTATAGAGATGTATTTCAGATGGATGTGTAGTCCTCAAATCTTTCAAAGCCATTTAAAATGTTTTAATAACTTAGGACATTTCATGAAAATAGGACACATCTACTTCTGGCAGCAACAATTACTTCCAGAGGAAGGTGGGCATCGAAGAGGCTCCTTATAGAATTTTTTAGCCATTTGGGCTAGAAATTGCTCCTGCCTGGACTGTTGGACTGGACATGCAGGATATGCAAAGAAATGATTGCTGAATTTGTTTCATGAAAGAGTCTGCAAGACATACTGCAGGATATAGAAGAAAGGGACTGACAAACTGTCTTTGAAATTTCCTACTTCATGAAAATTTTTGCTGGATAATATGGGCCTGTAGGCTGAAGATGGATGCCCCAATGGTACAGAAGAACTCTAGATGACTATCCAGGCAGTGATGTGTCTCTGTAATAAAATTATAGAGTTTTGGAAGTTGCTTATAATGCACCTCCTGTTTATTTAGGTAATATTACATATTTCTGGAGTCCTTAATGGAGTTGAAGAATAGGTATAGTTTTCCTTAGTTATGATAAAAGACAAAGTAAATATATGTAATTTTACTATGTTAAAGCTAAAGCCTTCCTTTTTGTTTAAAGAGAAAAGTGGAAATGGTATGGGAGGTCCTTCTGTCTATGTGTTGCTTTTATAGGTTAATGAATACAAAAAAAATGCCCTGTCCTGTTGATAGGGAAGAACTTAAGTAGGCAGGAAAAACAGAATTAAATGCTAGAAGGAAGAAGGAAGAAGGCAGAGTCAGAGGGACACCATGGATCTGGCACCGGAGATAGATGTGTTGAAACTTTGCTGGTAGGCCATGACCTCGTGGTGATATACAGATTAAAAGAAATGTGTTAAATTAATCTGTAAATGTTAACTAATAAAAATCTAAGGCTAATGTGCCAAGCAGTGATTTAATTTTTACAGTTTTTGTGTGATTATTTCGAGTCTAAGCTGGCCGGGCAGCTAGGACAAACAAGCAGCTCCTTGCAACACCATAGGACCCAGCAATACTATTCTTGGTCATATACCCACAATATGCTAAATCATACTACAAAGACATTTGTTCAACTATGTTCATAGTAGCATTATTAGTAATAGCCAGAATCTAGAAAAAACATAAATGCACCTCAACTAAAGAGTGGATAAAGAAAATGTCTTTCTTCAATAAATCCTTGACCTGTCTGGTAGTAGGCTGGATTATTGTCTGGGGAAGACAGGTTTGTATTCCTTGCAGAGGTAATTAGCTCAAACTAAATGGAGAGAAACTCAAAGCCATCCTACTTAAATCAGGAACACGACAAGGCTGTCCACTCTCTCCATACCTCTTCAATATAGTGCTTGAAGTTTTAGCAATAGCAATAAGACAACATAAGGGGATCAAGGGGATTCGAATTGGAAAGGAAGAAGTTAAACTTTCGTTATTTGCAGATGATATGATAGTGTACATAAGCGACCCCCAAAACTCCACCAAAGAACTTTTACAGCTGATAAACACCTTTAGTAATGTGGCCGGATACAAGATCAACTCCAAAAAATCAGTCGCCCTCCTATACACAAAGGATATGGAAGCAGAGAGGGAAATCAGAGAAGCATCACCTTTCACAATAGCCACAAACAGCATAAAATATCTTGGGGTAACTCTAACCAAAGAAGTGAAGGATCTATTTGACAAGAACTTTAAAGCATTGAAGAAAGAAATTGAAGAGGATACCAGAAAATGGAAGGATCTCCCTTGCTCGTGGATTGGGAGGATCAACATAGTAAAAATGGCAATCCTACCAAAGGCAATTTATAGATTCAATGCAATCCCCATCAAGATCCCATCAAAATTCTTCACTGATCTTGAAAGGACAATAATCAACTTTATATGGAATAACAAAAAACCCAGGATAGCCAAAACAATCTTATACAATAAAGGAACTTCAGGAGGCATTACCATCCCTGACTTTAAACTCTATTACAGAGCTACAGTAATGAAATTGGGGTGGTATTGGCATAAAAATAGAGAAGTCGACCAATGGAATCGTATAGAAGACCCGGATTTTAACCCACAAACCTATGAACACCTCATTTTCGATAAAGGTGCTAAAAGTATACAATGGAAGAAAGAAAGCATCTTCAACAAATGGTGCTGGCACAACTGGATGTCAACCTGTAGAAGAATGAAAATAGACCCATATCTATCACCATGCACAAAACTCAAGTCCAAATGGATCAAAGACCTCAATATCAATATGAACACACTGAACCTGATAGAAGAGAAAGTGGGAAGTACCCTACAACAGATGGGCACAGGCGATCGCTTCCTAGGTATAACCGCAGCAGCACAGTCATTAAGGGCAACATTGAATAAATGGGACCTACTGAAACTGAGAAGCTTCTGTAACGCAAAAGACACTGTCACTAAGACAAAAAGGGAACCCACTGACTGGGAGAAGATCTTCACCAACCCCGCAACAGACAAAGGTCTGATCTCCAAAATATATAAAGAACTCAAGAAACTAGACTTTAAAATGCTAATTAACCCAATTAAAAAATGGGGCACTGATCTGAAGAGGGAATTCTCAACAGAAGAAGTTCAAATGTCCAAAAGGCACTTAAGGTCATGCTCAGCCTCCTTAGCGATCAGGGAAACGCAAATCAAAACAACATTGAGATATCACCTTACACCTGTCAGAATGGCTAAAATCAAAAACACCAATGATAGCCTTTGCTGGAGAGGCTGTGGAGAAAGGGGCACCCTCATCCATTGCTGGTGGGAATGCAAACTTGTGCAACCACTTTGGAAAGCAGTGTGGCGGTTTCTCAGGAAATTTGGGATCAACATACCCATGGACCCAGCAATGCTACTCTTGGGAATATACCCACGAGATGCCCGATCATATGACAAGGACATTTGTTCAACTATGTTCATAGCCGCATTATTTGTAATAGCCAGAACCTGGAAACAACCTAGATGCCCTTCAATGGAAGAATGGATGAAGAAAGTATGGAATATATATTCATTAGAATACTACTCAGCGGTAAAAAACAATGACTTCGCGAATTTTGCATGCAAATGGATGGAAATAGAAAACACTATCCTGAGTGAGGTAACCCAGACCCAAAAGGATGAGCATGGGATGTACTCACTTATAATTGGTTTCTAGAGATAAATAAAGGTCAGTGAGTCTATAATTTGATACCCTAAAGAAACTAATTAAGAAGGTGAACCCAAAGAAAAGCATACAGCTATCCTCTGGGTTATGGGAAGTAGACCAGATTGCCGGGCAAAAATTTGGGATCTTGGGGGGGGTGGTGGGAGGGGGGATAAGGGGAGAAGGGGAGAGAAATGTGAGAAGGGGAGGGTGGGGGGAACTTGGGGCAACGGGATGATTGGGATAAAGGAAGGTTGGTTAGGGGAGCAGAGAAGCACACATCTTAATTAAGGGAGCCATCTTAGGGATGGCAAGAGACTTGGATCTAGACGGGCTCCCAGGTGCCCAGGGTGATGTCCCCAGTTAGTTCCTGGGGCAGCTGTGGATAGGGAACCTGAAATGACTCTATCCTATAGCCATACTGATGAATATATTACATATCACCATAGAAACTTCACCTGGCGATGGATGGAGATAGAGACAGAGACCCACACTGGAGCACTGGACTGAGCTCCCAAAGTCCCAATGAGGAGCAGAAGGAGGGAGAATATGAGCAAAGAAGTCAGGACCACAAGGGGTGCGCCCACCCGTGGAGACAGTGGGGGCTGAGTCTTTGGGAGCTCACCAAGGCCAGCTGGACTCTGACTGAAAAAGCATGGGATAAAACCGGACTCTCTGAATTTTGCGGACAATGAGGGCTGCTGAGAAGCCAAGGACCATGGCACTGGGTTTTGATCCTACTTCATGTTCTGGCTTTGTGGGAGCCTATCCAGTTTGGACGTTCACCTTCCTAGACCAGGATTGAGGGGGGAGGACTTTGGACTTTCCACAGGAACCCTGACTGCTCTTCGGGCTGGAGAGGGAGGGGGGGAGTGGGGGGAGGGGAAGAGGGGAGGGAGGAGTGGGAGGGGAGGCGGGGAGGAGGCAGAAGTTTTTTTTTTTCCAATAAAAAAAAAAGAAAAAAGATAAAAAAAAGATACAAAGTTTTAGTCAATTTTGTTTATAAATATATCACAATATATCTAGAATAGTGCTTTGCTTATATTTGAAAAGGTAATTATTTAAAGTCATTATTACATTACAGTCTATCTTATTGTTTATAGTTTTTGCATGTATTGTACTTCTCTATACATAGAGAAGAATGCACATAGAAAATTAAATAATGCTAAAAGAGCACTGAAGCTTTATAAACCCCAAGGAGATATTATACAAATCTCTATAGTATAAAACATAATTAACAGCATTTTACAAAATTGTGTAACAATCAAAAATATGAGGAAACCTAATGACATTAATTCTAGCTCTCATTTATTTTAATAGTAACATAATGGAAGACCAAATAAATATAATCAAATATTAAGCAGAAATCATATATATCAAACAGTATATCACAATGTTGTGGCTATATCTTTGGATTTTCAGGAAACTGGGAGCATGAAGATAGATAAAACCTTCAGAAATATATACACCTTTATTTGAAATATCCATACTTTAATTAAAACACAGACTGTCCATGTCTAAAGGCTAAGTATGTGTTTTGGTTGAAAAGATTGTGAAATAATTGTACCTCATTGAGTCACACTTGTTCTTTGCACGTAGGCTGACAAAGAATTAGCACCTCTTGATCCTAACTTATTAATAATTAATTAATAGTTGGAGGCTTATACCAGTGCCTCATGACAACTAAATCAGCAAGCAGTCTCCTAAGCACTAGAACTCTCAATAATACACTGCAAAATTGAGTCATGATAATGAAGGCTCCCATTAGCTCAAAATGTTTACACTCTGAGACACAAGTATTATTAATTGCACAGTATAGGCTTTTGAATTTGAGGTCAGAAGGTAGTGGAAATACTCCTGAATTAAATACCTGGCAAATGATAGAAAAAAATCTGGATCATAGTCAATTAGAAAAAGCCTAACAAAGATCTTTTTTTCTTTATTTCTTCCCCATCATCAAAGACAGAAACTTATTTAATAAGAAATTATAAAATCAAAGCAACAACATATGCCAAATATTGTGATTTCCTTTCTATTTATTTACTTTGATATGTACTTGAGGATTCTAAGCATAACTGTACATTAATAAGTACATTAAATATGTTTTCAATTTTAAATCTGAAAAAGTGTCTTAGATTTACTTAAGATAAAAATTACCTCTTGTGTTTCAAATCACAAGATTGATTACTGAAAAATAAGTAATGCAATAGTTTGCACTTAAGAGTCAAGTTTATCAGTGGAAATCCAAATGAAAAGAAAACTTATTTTACAACAATTTTAGTATATACATAGTTTATTATCCTTAGTGAGAACTCTACACAGTTCTCTCTTTGAGATATATATGTATATGTATATATATATATATATATATATATATATCAAATTCCATAAGTCTAATTTCATAGCTTTTAGATTTTCTTAAATTATATGTTTTACATTAGAATAAATTTATGTTCTCCTCTAAAGTTGTTTTAAAATACCTACTTATACAGCATAAACTAATTAGAATTTTGGGTGCTAAGACTGCTTCAGTGAACAAAGAAGAAAAGTCGATGCCCTTATGTGACACACATATCTTAGGATTTCTATCACTGTAAAGATAGAAAATAACTCCACAGAGACACTTTTAAAGAAAAACCATTTAGTTGGGGATCACTTACAGGTTCAGAAGTTTAGTCTTTTATCATTACACTGTGATATGATGGTGTGCAGACAGACATGGTGCTGTAGCCAAGAGTCCTACATCATGATATGCAGGGAACAGGAAGTGATCTGTGATACTGGGTGTTGCTTGAGCATATATGAGACCTGAAAACCTGCCTCAACAGTGACATTCTTCCTCCAAAAAGGCCACATCAACTCCAGCAATGCAACACCTCCTAATAGCGCCACTCCTTTTGAGGGACATTTTCTTTCAAACCACCATATATCTATGATAATGGGGAAGAGCTAAAAATTATTAACCGAGGGCAGAGCTAATAAAAATATTAATAAAATGCAACATATGATAAGCCTATAGAAAAAATATGAATTGGGGAGATAAACATCATTTTCTGAAAAAAATATTTATTATTTTTTAATAACACCTCTCCCTCCTACCCTTTCTCCTCACTCCCACCTCTCCCTCCCCCTGCCCAACTTTCATCCATTATTCCAATGAGTAAGGGCTTGGTCAACACCCTCCCCTCTCATTAAAGCTGAGCATGACGTTCCACCATAGGAAAGGGGCTCCAGTGAGCTATATCATGCACCAGGGATAGATCCAGGTCTTACCTCTAGCAGTCCCTCATATAGCCCAAGCTTCACCACTGTCTCCCATATATGAAGGGCCTAATTCATTCCAACTGAGGCTCCACAGCTGTCAATTTAGTGTTCATGATTTTTCATGAGCTTGATTCAGCAGTCTCTGTAGATTTCTTCATTATTTCTATATACAATTATAGTAATATTATTTTAGCTAACTATACTTTCATTACTGGGAAATAGATTTAATTATTTATTTAAATTCTAAATTAGAAGGACATAACAAACATCATCTAATTGTTGCTACAGAACTCTTTGTCCTCTATACTATATATAGAAGGTAGGGTTCAGATTGTGCTCTGATGATAAGCTTCACTCCCCTCAGTTCCTGGTGGGGCTCAGCCAATGACAAGTTTTACCAGGCAGGGTATGGTGCCACATTCAGTTAATCTCAGCAATTGGGAGGTGAATGAAAGAGAATCTCTGTGAGTGGGAAGACAAGCTGATATATATATAGAATTCCAGGATGGCCAGAGCTATATCCTGTGACTCTGTCACTGAAAACAAGAAAGGAAAGAAGAGAATCAGAGGGATAGAGAAGAGAGAGAGGGGGGTTGGAGGAGAGTGAGAGAAAGGAAAGGTTGGAGAGAGGGAGGAAGAAAAAGAGGGAAGGAAAGAAAGAGAAGGGAGGAAATAGGAAAAGGAAAAGAAAAGAAAACAAGTACATATAAGCATCAGAGAGAAGGGTACTGAAATTGTTGTAATATGCTGCATGTTTTGCCCCTGATAATCCACTGGGGTTTAGCACTGCCCTTAGCTAAGGATTACAGCTTTGGTTGAACTTCTCTCAATATAACCCTTATGTGTCTTCTGGCATGCACCCCAAACCTTTCACCATCAGACTGATGAAATGCATGATACAACCTGTTTTTGCTGTCAATAATTACGTTTATATCGAAAACTAATTTCCCATTACTGTGGCAATCATTATTTAATAGTAATTCAAATCAAACTAAACAAACCAGCAACAAAAGTAAACAATTGAAGAATTAAAAGTAAAAGTTTCAAGTAAAATTGCTGTGGAGTAGTTCTTCAGTCCAAGTATAGGAAAGAGAGTTTAGAAGATGAGTAGGAGAATAAGAAAAAGTGTTGTGCTGATTCAAGGCTAGGGATTCCACTCAAACCATGACTCACATTTTTGAATTTCTCTTTTTGTATGATTATAATTGTCATCATTTAACACATACTCTCAGGATTGTTAAGAGGACTCAACCTTGGTGAACCAGCACATGATGCTGACTAAGGTATTGCGTAGTTGTTGATTCAAAGAACTTTCTACACCACGTGAGGATAACAGTGCTATAGTGAAAAGTGTAAGATACACTGATGATTTAAGATCCTTGCAGTTCATTGAAAGCTTAGGAATGGATTTTTCTGCAATAAACATGCAAAATGTTACACTGAGTCACTGTATTACTTCACATTTTAATATAGGACTAGAGATAATTTTTGGATATTTACTATTTATTTTAAAATTATTTTGAATATTTGAGAACATTCAGGAATACTGGAATAGGTAAACCACATTATTAAAGTGATGTTACTTCATATTAAACTATTTTCAGTGAACAATCAAAATCTAACTTCTAAGTAATTTTAGAATACAGAATTTATTATTGATTATAGTCATCATGGAAGACAATATGTTCACGGAGTCCTATCTCACTAAAATTTTGTTTCCTTTGACTAGCTTATTCTCAGTACCCATATGCTTCAGGCTCTGGGAACTACCATTTTGATTTTTGCTTCCATGAGTTTACATTTTTTGGAAGCAAGTAATCATTTTTATTCAGGACATACCTAGTTATTAGAGGTTATCTTCTTTTTGTTTTGGACATCCAAAAAATAGTATGATTTCTTTAATGTATAGGGCACACTACATATATGCATGTATATTACTGGATCTGACTGGTTTATCTATATATCCATTTGACCAGGTTTATCTGTACAACACTGTGTCTAATCCATGTCAATATATTTTAAATATTATCACAGAAAATTAAAAACAGAAATACAAGGCTATTATTATTTGAGCAAATGTAAAAAATTATTTTTAAATTTATATATACAGCCCCTCCCTATAATGACCTAAGCCCACATACATTTTTCTACAATAAACGTAAAAGTTTCTTTTCCATGGCCAAAATATATTCTCATTGTGTCTGAAGAGTCAGTTACTTTAAGAATTTCATGAATTCATCTGCACTGGGGTCACTAGGAGATTGCATTCCTCAGTTTTATACAGATGTATTGAATTATTATCTAACACTTGATGAGTACATGACATATTATATTATCATACATGCTAAAAACACAAAAGCATATTGAGACATTACCCCTGTGATAAAATATTCCAATTCACTATAAGAAGTTGAGAGAGGATTCATCACAGTTGATCAGTATCTTGCTGCCCATGGTGGAGAATATTTATTTATCCAATATCTGTCTTCCTTGATGTTGCCATTTGGGAGGAATTTCTTTTTTATTTTCTTTCAAGATGACCTCTCAACTAGTCAGGTAGGTTCTAGATGCTTAGATTTTTTTCTTGTGTATTGTCCACTACAGAATTATACTGTTTTTAGATTTTGATGTCATCATGATAAGCATTGAAGATGCTTCTACCATGCTGTGGTCTGAAACCACGATAAACTCTAACTGAAATTTCTATTTCATTTAACAGACTTTGAACTTAATATTTTAGAATAAGTTTTGTCGACTAAGGCTATCCACCCAGAGCGGGGAGTCCCTGCCTTCTGGGCAGGTCTCAAGGTTCCCTGTGGGAGAGCTTGGGCACCTACAGCTGGGGCTCCAGGATCTCCGGTGGTCTACTGGACCCCTCGCTCCCTCCCACCCCCTACCTCTTGTCCCCGGATCCTTGAGCTACCAGGCGGCCCGATGACTAGGAGCTGAGGAATTCCATCTGGACGGGTGAGTGTCTACTAGCTAGGGGCGGTGTGTCCCAGAAGCTAGCACAAACCCCCCTCCCCCAGCTCCTTCTGCAGGGCTGCCTTTCTTAGGCAAGACCCAATCCCCCCGGCAACCCACCCCACCCCCAACCCTGCCCTGCAGCTTGCTTGGACCAGTGCTCAAGAACGGTTTTAAGTTACCTCACTAAGGCTATCCACCCAGAGCAGGGAGTCCCTGCCTTCTGGGCAGGTCTCAAGGTTCCCTGTGGGAGAGCTTGGGCACCTACAGCTGGGGCTCCAGGATCTCCGGTGGTCTACTGGACCCCTCGCTCCCTCCCATCCCCTACCTCTTGTCCCCGGATCCTTGAGCTACCAGGCGGCCCGATGACTAGGAGCTGAGGAATTCCATCTGGACGGGTGAGTGTCTACTAGCCAGGGGCGGTGTGTCCCAGAAGCTAGCACAAACCCCCATCCCCCAGCTCCTTCTGCAGGGCTGAATTTCTTAGGCAAGACCCAATCCCCCCAGCAACACACCCCACCCCCAACCCTGCACTGAGGCTTGCTAGGACCAGAGCTCAAGAACAGTTTTAAGTTCCTTCACTAAGGCTATCCACCCAGAGCAGGGAGTGCCTGCCTTCTGGGCAGGTCTCAAGGTTCCCTGTGGGGGAGCTTGGGCACCTACAGCTGGTGCTCCAGGGTTGCCATCTGAGTTGTTGTGCTGAGGAGTTCCATCTGGACGGGTTGGTTCCTGTTTCTACACTGAAGAGATACACCCAGAGAGTCAGTCACAGCAAAGTCTGGACCAAGACACCAGGCCTCTCTGGGCTCCATTTGAAGCAAGAGATGGGAAGGCGCCAATACAAGAATTCCTCCAACAACCTGAAAGAAAACATGACATCACCAGAACCCAGGGATCCCGAAACAAGAAGAATTGTACACTCTACTCCAGAAGAATTAGAAGAATTTGACTCAAAAGTGAATTATATGAAAATAATAGAGGACCTTAAACAGGAGGTGAAAAACTGCCATAAACAATTAGAGATGACAAACAAAAAAGTAGAGGAAATGAATAAGTCGCTCAAAGATACCCAAGAAAACCAAGAGAAGCAAGAAAAAGCAATCAAACAGATAAGGGAAGCGGTTCAAGACTTGAAGAATGAAATGGAAGTAATGAAGAAAACACAAACCGAAGGAAGGATGGAATTGGAAAACCTGGGTAAACGATCAGGAACCACAGAGACAAGTACTACCAACAGATTACAAGAGATAGAAGAAAGAATGTCAGACACTGAAGATACCATAGAGAAAATAAACACACTGATCAAAGAAAATAGCAAAACCAACAAATTCTCATCACAAAACATTCAGGAAATATGGGACACAATAAAAAGACCAAACCTAAGAATAATTTGGATAGAAGAAGGAGAAGAAGTACAGCTCAATGGTCCAGAAAATATATTTAATAAAATTATAGAAGAAAACTTTCCCAACCTAAAGAAAGATATTCCTTTGAAGGTTCAAGAAGCATACAGAACACCAAATAGACTGGACCAAAAAAAAACATCTCCTCGCCATATAATAATCAAAACACAAAACATACAGAATAAAGAAAGAATATTAAGAGCTGCAAAGGAAAAAGGGCAAGTTACTTATAAAGGTAAACCTATCAGACTTACACCTGACTACTCTATGGAAACCATGAAAGCCAGAAGGTCCTGGATAGATGTACTGCAGAAGCTAAGAGAACATGGATGCAAGCCCAGACTACTATACCCAGCCAAGCTTTCGTTCACTATAAATGGAGAAAACAAAATTTTCCAGGATAAAAACAAATTTAAACAATACGTAGCCACAAATCCAGCCTTACAGAAAGTAATAGATGGAAAATCACAAACCAAGGAGTCCAACAATGACCACAATATCTCAAACATCTAGAGACCCTTCACCAGCACAACTCAAAGAAGGCAAACACACAAACTCTATGACTAAAAATCTGACCGGAGTTAACAACCACTGGTCATTAATATCCCTTAATGTCAATGGACTCAACTCACCTATAAAAAGGCACAGGCTAAGAGATTGGATACGCAAACAGGATCCAACATTCTGCTGTTTACAAGAAACACACCTCAACCACAAAGACAGGCACCTACTTAGAGTAAAGGGATGGGAAAAGGTTTATCAAGCAAATGGACCTAAGAAACAAGCAGGTGTGGCCATACTAATTTCTAACAAAGTTGACTTCAAACTTAAGTCAATCAGAAGAGATGGAGAGGGACATTTTATACTCATAACAGGAACAATTCATCAGGATGAAGTCTCAATCCTGAATATCTATGCCCCTAACATAAAAGCACCCACGTACGTAAAAGAAACATTACTAAAACTCAAGGCTGCCATCAAACCGCACACACTAATAGTAGGAGATTTCAACACTCCTCTTTCACCAATGGACAGGTCAATCAGACAGAAGCCTAACAGAGAAATAAGAGAATTAATGGAGGTAATGAATCAAATGGACTTAACAGACATCGATAGAACATTCCACCCAAATCGGAAAGAATATACCTTCTTCTCTGCAGCTCATGGAACCTTCTCGAAAATTGACCACATCCTCGGCAACAAAGCAAACTTCCACTGTTACAAAAAAATATCCATAACCACCTGTGTCTTATCAGATCACCATGGTCTAAAGTTAGAATTCAACAACAAAGCTACCCCCAGAAAGCCTACAAACTCATGGAAACTGAACAGTCAACTATTGACCCACACCTGGATCAAAGAAGAAATAAAGAAAGAAATTAAAGTCTTCCTTGAATTCAATGAAAATAAAGAAACAACATACTCAAACTTATGGGACACTTTGAAAGCAGTCCTAAGGGGAAAGTTCATAGCCCTTAGTGCCCACTTAAAGAAAACAGAGAAAGCATACATTGAAGACTTAACAGCCCACCTGAAAGCTCTAGAAAAAAAGAAGCAGACTCACCTAGGAGGAGTAGAAGACTGGAAATTGTCAAACTGAGAGCGGAAATCAACAAAATAGAAACACAGAAAACAATCCAAAGAATCAATGAAACAAAAAGCTGGTTCCTGGAAAAAAATCAACAAAATTGATAAACCCCTATCCAAACTAATCAAACGGCAGAGAGAGAATTTGCAAATTAATAAGATCAGAAATGAAAAGGGGGACATAACCACAGACATAGAGGAAATTCAGAGAATCATTAGATCTTACTACAAAAGCCTGTATGCCACAAGACTGGAAAATGTAAAAGAAATGGACACTTTTTTAGATAAATACCATATACCAAAATTAAATCAGGACCAGGTGAACAATCTAAATAGACCTGTCAGTCGCGAAGAATTAGAAGCTGTTATCAAAAACCTCCCTACCAAAAAAAGCCCAGGACCAGACGGTTTCAATGCGGAATTCTACCAGAATTTCCAAGAAGACCTAATACCTATACTCCTTAAGGTATTTCACAATATAGAAACAGAAGAGTCATTGCCAAATTCCTTTTATGAAGCTACCGTCACTCTGATACCAAAACCACACAAAGACTCAACCAAGAAAGAGAATTACAGGCCAATCTCACTCATGAACATCGACGCAAAAATCCTCAACAAAATACTGGCAAACCGTATCCAAGAACACATTAGAAAAATTATCCATTATGATCAAGTATGCTTCATCCCAGAGATGCAGGGCTGGTTCAACATACGAAAATCTATCAATGTAATCCATCATATAAATAAACTGAAAGAAAAAAAACCATATGATCATTTCTTTAGATGCTGAAAAAGCTTTTGACAAAATTCAACATCCCTTTATGATAAAAGTCTTGGAGAGATTAGGGATACAAGGATCATACCTAAATATAATAAAAGCTATTTACAGCAAACCGACAGCTAACATCAAACTAAACGGAGAGAAACTCAAAGCCATCCCACTTAAGTCAGGAACACGACAAGGCTGTCCACTCTCTCCATACCTCTTCAATATAGTGCTTGAAGTGTTAGCAATAGCAATAAGACAACATAAGGGGATCAAGGGGATTCGAATTGGAAAGGAAGAAGTTAAACTTTCGTTATTTGCAGATGATATGATAGTGTACATAAGTGACCCCCAAAACTCCACCAAAGAACTTTTACAGCTGATAAACACTTTTAGTAATGTGGCCGGATACAAGATCAACTCCAAAAAATCAGTCGCCCTCCTATACACAAAGGATATGGAAGCAGAGAGGGAAATCAGAGAAGCATCACCTTTCACAATAGCCACAAACAGCATAAAATATCTCGGGGTAACTCTAACCAAAGAAGTGAAGGATCTATTTGACAAGAACTTTAAAGCATTGAAGAAAGAAATTGAAGAGGATACCAGAAAATGGAAGGATCTCCCTTGCTCGTGGATTGGGAGGATCAACATAGTAAAAATGGCAATCCTACCAAAGGCAATTTATAGATTCAATGCAATCCCCATCAAGATCCCATCAAAATTCTTCACTGATCTTGAAAGGACAATAATCAACTTTATATGGAATAACAAAAAACCCAGGATAGCCAAAACAATCTTATACAATAAAGGAACTTCGGGAGGCATTACCATCCCTGACTTTAAACTCTATTACAGAGCTACAGTAATGAAATCGGGGTGGTATTGGCATAAAAATAGAGAAGTCGACCAATGGAATCGTATAGAAGACCCGGATTTTAACCCACAAACCTATGAACACCTCATTTTCGATAAAGGTGCTAAAAGTATACAATGGAAGAAAGAAAGCATCTTCAACAAATGGTGCTGGCACAACTGGATGTCAACCTGTAGAAGAATGAAAATAGACCCATATCTATCACCATGCACAAAACTCAAGTCCAAATGGATCAAAGACCTCAATATCAATATGAACACACTGAACCTGATAGAAGAGAAAGTGGGAAGTACCCTACAACAGATGGGCACAGGCGATCGCTTCCTAGGTATAACCGCAGCAGCACAGTCATTAAGGGCAACATTGAATAAATGGGACCTACTGAAACTGAGAAGCTTCTGTAACGCAAAAGACACTGTCACTAAGACAAAAAGGGAACCCACTGACTGGGAGAAGATCTTCACCAACCCCGCAACAGACAAAGGTCTGATCTCCAAAATATATAAAGAACTCAAGAAACTAGACTTTAAAATGCTAATTAACCCAATTAAAAAATGGGGCACTGATCTGAAGAGGGAATTCTCAACAGAAGAAGTTCAAATGTCCAAAAGGCACTTAAGGTCATGCTCAGCCTCCTTAGCGATCAGGGAAACGCAAATCAAAACAACATTGAGATATCACCTTACACCTGTCAGAATGGCTAAAATCAAAAACACCAATGATAGCCTTTGCTGGAGAGGCTGTGGAGAAAGGGGCACCCTCATCCATTGCTGGTGGGAATGCAAACTTGTGCAACCACTTTGGAAAGCAGTGTGGCGGTTTCTCAGGAAATTTGGGATCAACATACCCATGGACCCAGCAATGCCACTCTTGGGAATATACCCACGAGATGCCCGATCATATGACAAGGACATTTGTTCAACTATGTTCATTGCAGCATTATTTGTAATAGCCAGAACCTGGAAACAACCTAGATGCCCTTCAATGGAAGAATGGATGAAGAAAGTATGGAATATATATTCATTAGAATACTACTCAGCGGTAAAAAACAATGACTTCGCAAATTTTGCATGCAAATGGATGGAAATAGAAAACACTATCCTGAGTGAGGTAACCCAGACCCAAAAGGATGAGCATGGGATGTACTCACTTATAATTGGTTTCTAGAGATAAATAAAGGTCAGTGAGTCTATAATTTGATACCCTAAAGAAACTAATTAAGAAGGTGAACCCAAAGAAAAGCATACAGCTATCCTCTGGGTTATGGGAAGTAGAACAGATTGCCGGGCAAAAATTTGGGATCTTGGGGGTGTGGTGGGAAGGGAGATAAGGGGAGAAGGGGAGAGAAATGTGAGAAGGGGAGGGTGGGGGGAACTTGGGGCAACGGGATGATTGGGATAAAGGAAGGTTGGTTAGGGGAGCAGAGAAGCACACATCTTAATTAAGGGAGCCATCTTAGGGATGGCAAGAGACTTGGATCTAGACGGGCTCCCAGGTGCCCAGGGTGATGTCCCCAGTTAGTTCCTGGGGCAGCTGTGGATAGGGAACCTGAAATGACTCTATCCTATAGCCATACTGATGAATATATTGCATATCACCATAGAAACTTCACCTGGCGATGGATGGAGATAGAGACAGAGACCCACACTGGAGCACTGGACTGAGCTCCCAAAGTCCCAATGAGGAGCAGAAGGAGGGAGAATATGAGCAAAGAAGTCAGGACCACAAGGGGTGCGCCCACCCGTGGAGACAGTGGGGGCTGAGTCTTTGGGAGCTCACCAAGGCCAGCTGGACTCTGACTGAAAAAGCATGGGATAAAACCGGACTCTCTGAATTTTGCGGACAATGAGGGCTGCTGAGAAGCCAAGGACCATGGCACCGGGTTTTGATCCTACTTCATGTTCTGGCTTTGTGGGAGCCTATCCAGTTTGGACGTTCACCTTCCTAGACCAGGATCGAGGGGGGAGGCCTTTGGACTTTCCACAGGAACCCTGACTGCTCTTCAGGCTGGAGAGGGAGGGGGAGTAATGGGGGGAGGGGAGGAGAGGAGGGAGGAGTGGGAAGGAAATGGGAGGCGGGGAGGAGGCAGAAATTTTTTTTTCCAATAAAAAAAAAAAGAATAAGTTTTGTCACAATTTTCTTATAATTTATTAGCAATGTGTATTTTGGATATGTTCACAATATAGCTATTTTAGATGTTTCTTTCAGCTAGTAAATCATATTTTATTAAGTTTCAAAGAACATCCACAGCCTTAAAGACTGTCCTAATTTATTAACTATTTTCTTGCTTGCACTACTTTGTTATATAGTCACTCTACATGACATGTGAATATATATAAGAAAAATGTATTTAAATGTATTTGCATGGAATTAATGATAGTCTGAAAATATACACTGAAATAATTATAAAATTATTTTAGATATTTAAAAGTCAAAATTTAAAATGCACTAAACATTTGTGGGTTTGTAAGCACTGCTACGGTGTTCGTCAGTTTTCTCTAATTTGAATAAATTTTGAAACAAAGGAACACTTGTTTTCAACACGAAATTAAGGCTATTGACTGCCTTTAAAACTTAGCAGCTTATAATTAAAGAAATTACAGAGAATATAATTGAACAGTTCTCTAGCATCAATACTGTGAAATGGAGGAGAAAACTATAACTGATAACTTTGTTATAACTTCTCAGAATGAACAAGATGTACTTTCAAAGGAAGAGAATAGAATATCAACTTCCTGACCTTTGCTGAGTTGTGATTTATTACTTTAAGATCCTTTAATCACCAAGGCCAGCTGGACTGTGACTAAAAAAGCATGGGATAAAACCAGATTCTTTGAACATGGCGGACAATGAGGGCTGATGAGAAGCCAAAGACAATGGTGAGGGGTTTTGATCCTACTTCATGTTCTGGCTTTGTGGGAGCCTAGCCAGTTTGGATGTTCACCTTCCTAGACCTGGATGGAGGGGCAAGGACCTTGGACTTTCCACAGGGCAGGGAAACCTGACTGCTCTTCAGACTGGAGAGGGAGGGGGAGAGGAGTGGGGGGAGGGGGCGAAGAGTGGGAGGAGGGGAAGGGAAATGGGAGACTGGGAGGAGGTGGGAATTTCTTTTTTTTTTTTTCTTTCAATAAAAAATAATTTAAAAAAAAAGATCCTTTAATGGGGCAGAGTTAACAGCGAGTGAGAGACTGAAGAAAATACCAACATAGAAAAACTGATGCTTGGTGGACTGGACTCTGTGATGAAGAATCCATAGCATCCTCATAAGTTTGTATGCAGTTGAACAGGGAGGTAGGGTTATCATACAGAGCTGAGCAAAAACGCATGGTTATTAGAGAGAAATAATGTCACAGAATTATGGTATACAGATGGATCAAGGAAACAGGTTTATCTAATCTTGGTAGGAACATTCTCTATAGGGAAGAAATTTTGTTCACAAGTATCAGGGCCAAGAAAGCTAAGGTGAACTTTTTCTGCACACAATATCAATATTCTCACTCCAACTCCCGAGGAAGGCTTTGCTGTTCCCTTGAGGTTCATCCCAGTGGGGAAGACTTTGCCACTCTCATTGGCTTGGCATGACTGTGTCCATGTAAACAGTATATATTCACTCAGGACTTCCTCCACATCTTGTATATAAATAAAAGTGCACAATATTTGTCTTTAGGCATGTATCTCCTTTATTTCACTCAGCATTTACTTCAAGTTCAACCATGCTGTTAAACGTTTTACAGAAACAGAACATTCTATGGTCAGAAAGTGTAACCAAAAAGCCTGATTAACCATAACCAGGTCTGCAGTTAAGTACAGCACTCCATAACTCTCAAAGCAATGCTGTATTATCTTTGATTAAAGTGAGTTTAGTTTTATCAATGAAATATTACTGCTTTTCCTACAACTTTGTACATTTGTTGTTCTACCTCATGGAAATGGCAAAGCCTCTTGGTATTTTATAGTTTATTATTCTTACAAGGTACAAGTATAAGTTTAGAATAAAAATATTGTTTAAATATTAATAATGTGTTTCCAAAAATCCATTTAAGATTTCCACTCCTTTTCATTTCAATAAAAATATGGTGGGATATTTGAATTGTCCATTTCTTTCCAACAACTCTTAAAAGTTCATGTGAATCAGGCAATCAGATGTTCCAGGACACAGTAATCATCTGTCCTGATTCACATCAAAGTGATTCAAAGTCTACTTCTGAGAAATGCTTCTTGCGAGATAAGAATCACATTGATTTTCTGTGTATTTTTGGATGCCTTTATTCAATTGCTGTCTGTCCGCAGTTGTTTGGTTTGTTCTTTCGTGCTTATCATTATGCTGACTCACTGACTCTGCAAGAATGGATTTAGAAATCTTTATTCACCCAGCCACCCAGGTAGAACGTTCTTGATGCCCCTGTCCTTCCTGGACAGATAACTTATGAAAAATGATTTCCTTGGACAGGAGACACTCTTGACCCTGCTTTTTTTTCGTAGAAACACTGGAGAAGGGTATGACATAGCCTCTCACACTGTGGTTCATACCTCCTTGATGTTCAGATTTGTGCTGAATGAAAAACCTCAAACAAGCTTAATTTGGTAACTTTGAAGTAGATTGATTTTATCAGTGTGAATCGAGATTTTAAAATATAAAGCATACAATTACAATTACCAGGATTTGCTTCCAAACTTCTGTCAGAAATCAACACCCTAGTGTATTTTTTGCCTTGTTTGCTTGTTCCCTTAGTGACTATTCTTTCCATTATAGTTTATAAATTTTTTGAAGTCCTAAATATCCTCCAAACATCTTTCTGCTTAAATGGAAGATTTGTTGAGTGATGCCACACAGGATCTACTGGTTCATTGCCTATCTTAGAAATATGTTTTATTGGAACTGAATTAGGACAGATGGTCAGTGGTCACCACCTCACTAAAATATTTAAGCTGAGTAGTTGCAAAACAAACTGGAGGCTCATAGAGCCAGAAATATTTAATAACTCTAGCATTTAAAAATGAGTGATATCCTAAAAAAACTTTCTAATTGTTGAACTAAGCATAATTCCTACATTTTTCTTAAATGCCATTTGATCTTAAATTTTTCACTGAATCTTTCTTAATATACAAGCTCCTTTGTAAAAATTAGTACTGAGTGCTATCAAAAAAAATAAGAGATTTCTAGTAAAAGACAAGAGGATAATTAAACAACACAATACTTTTATAACTTAGTTGTGTTATATATATGGTCAATTAAAATTGAGCTTAAGGTCGTTAACTTTGGTGCTGGCAAACATGGTTAAAGGGTCTAGGTCAATTCCCAGGACCTATGCTAAGCAGCTTAAAATTGTCTGTTTCTCCAGTTTCATAAGGTCCAACACCTTCTTCTTGCCTTTGTGGGTGCCTGCTCACATGTGACATATGTGTGCACAGACAAATACACTCGCAAACAGTCAGAAAAAAAAGAGAAATAATTTAGAAAATAATATTAATTATTAGACAATTATTATAAAACTAAGTTTATAAAGTAGTCTGAATGCTAGACTACACTTAATATTTCTGTATTTTTAACATTGTAATGTTCATGTATATATAGAAATACATTTTTCATACATATCATTAGTATTTTATGTACTATAATCATTAGCTTAAATTGCACATTTTCCCCCAACCTGCATTTCTAAAATTTTATTAAAGAAGAATATTAATGATTTGGCACATAACATTTATAGATAAAAATAACTACAAGGGGTAGTTTCTAGTTGTCTACCTTGACTAGTATTAATAGATTTTTGTTGAACTCCATTGATTTTAAATTAATATGTATTAAAAGTTCAATTAAAATTAATTTATATATTGAAAAAACTTTGTCTTCTAAATGCCTCAGTTATTACATTCTGAGCTACATTATGTCTCGATTTTCTAAAGTATCCATATTTTATTATGCCAAATTTGACATAAAATCATACTCTTAAATTATGAGCATAGTAAACTAGATAATATTACTTATAGTAATGTATTTGTGGTTAAAACATTGCCTGAAATAGTATTATCATGATTAAGCTATTGTTAGATTTATATTATGTGTATTCTCTAAGGTTTTCATTCATAACTTAAATTTTCTTGATATTATTCTTTTAGGAATGAAATATTTTTTTAAAAATTACAATTCTCTTCCATTGCATATTTTCATAATTATTGTTGGTTTTAATTCTTATCATTAATATCCACACTTTAGCATGGATATAATCATTTTCCTTTTCATTCTAATGTTTCAAACTAATGTGTGCACTGAGAACTTCATTTGATAACCTAAATTTAATTTAAAATTTGAAACATCATTCCAAGACTTATGTTTTACTTTTCCTAAAATTAGGTGCTTACAACAGAACAAATATTTTTTACAATTAAAATTAAAATGCATAAATTGAAAAATAAACTTACTCATGTTTATACCAACATATTTTTACAAACTCTGAAAGAATAAATATATTTTCTCATATTATTAATAGGTTGTTCAGAGCTCAAATACACTAAAAAAAATGAACTTTAATGGCAGCTAGATAGAGTTCTAGTCTATTCTCAGATTCCATGAAACAAAATCATCCCTGACCTGTTCTGTTCTTGAACAATTCATATAGTGGACAGTCCCTCCGCTATAGACAGAGATCGCACACAGTCTTCCAGACCCATGTGTTAATGGCTGTTTCGCTGAAGTAAGCAGAGGAGCATGAAGAAAGCTTTCCTTGAAGGACCTGCAGAAATAAAAAGGGCTGTTTCTCAATATGTGTTCTCATTCCATCAAAATTATGAAACCCAATCAACAGCATGATAGTATTAAAAAATGGGACCATTGTAGAAACAAGTATGCTCCCTGATAATACTAGTAAATGGCTGAATCTACTTCCAAGGAAAGTTGGAAAACAGGAGTAGGTATCTCCTTGCACAGATGGCGAAATGGAGTTTCAAGAATCTATCAGGCTCCAGATACATAATGTTCTTTATGAAATACAACAACAACAAACCAGTGGGTTCTATATATTTTTGTTAATTGTGTCTTTATTTTGGGTCGTATTACTTCCCATTGTCATTTGATGATTTATTTAGCAATTGTTAAATTTTTTAAATAAAGTACAATGGACCAGATCAAAAAAGAAAAAAATAGGAAGGAAAAAAAAAAGATAAAGAAATGTGGCTAGCTTCGATTAGCTCAAAAGGGTTCTATTTGATGAATAATATTGCTGTCATTGCAAGAAGGCTAAGGGAGGGTCTTTACCCTTCTGCTATGAGAGAAAATGAAAAAACACCTTCTGTGAAGAGGTCTCTTCAGACCCAAATCTTCCTGTGTCTTGATCTTGGCCTTATTATCTTTCAGGGTTGTGATAAATTATTGCACTCTAACAAGCAATAGATGACTGTTCTCATTACACAGATGATTGTTTTTTGATATGATCTTGGATTTGGTTTGCAATTATTTTTGTTACAGATATTTACATCTATGTTTATAAAGGAAATTGTTCTGTAATATTCTCTATTAGTTGGGTTTTATGTGGTTTTTGTATCAGGATAATTGCAACCTTATAAAATAAATTGGGCAGTGTTCCTTCTGTTTACATTTTGGGGAATAATTAGAAGAGTATTAACATTAACTCTTTTTTGAAAGTCTGGATTTTCTTGATGTCTGTTATAATATTCCCCTCTCCTCTCTAATATTATTGATTTGGCTTTTCTTTCTGTACATTTTTGTTAATTTGGATAAAGGTTTGTTAATCTTATGATTTTATAAAAACAAACAAACAATAAACAAAGTTTTGCTCATGAATTCTTTGTATTTTTTTGTATAAAATAAATTCTTTGAATTTATTGTTGTTGTTATTAATGGTGTTTTGTTTGCTTGTTTCTATTTTATTCATTTGATCTCTGACTTGATTATTTATATCCATATACTCATTTTCAGTGTGATTGTTTTCTATTCTTTTAAAGCTTTCAGATGTACTGTTAAGTTTCTTTATGCAATCACTATAAGTATATGACTATTTTATTGCTTACTGTTGTTGTTTTAACGAGAATGGCCCCTACAGACTAATATATTTGATTATTTGCTTCCCAGTTTGTAGCATGAAGAATAAAAAAAAAACACAGACAGATATTGGGGTTCAAGCATAAGATTAGAAAAGCAAAGCAGTCTTTTCTGCTTTTACCTCTACAAAACCTTCAAACTGAAAAGCGGGTGAGTTCCTCAGTCATCCCGTGCTATAGTCCTCTCTGGTGCTGGTATTAAAGGTGTTCATTACCACTCTCCGGCCTATATGGCTAACTAGTCTGCCTGCTGGGATTAGACGTTTATGCTATCACTGCCTCTCTGTCCTGTATGGCTGACTAGTGAGGCTAGTTTCCCACTCTGATCTTTAGGCAAGCTTTATTTGTTAGATCACAAACAAAATAGTAAAACTGTCTGAGAAAGATCAATTTTACTTATTTGAATTTTTAAATGGGATTTTTAATGGTAAAACTATGCCTCGCTACATTTCATTATTCAGTAAGCTGATCTTACAAATGTCTTCATTTATCTAATAATAAACACATAATAGAACAGTAGTGTCTTTTGAGGTCAGATTGTGAACTTGGCCTCTCTTTCCTTGTAACAACGTTTCCCTTGTTTTGAAGAGTATGTTCCAGAAGCTTCACTGTCAAGTCTCCTCCATGAGGTCATGTTGACTTTGTCATTCTGACATCAGAGCATTGTGAAGAATCATACCAAGGCTTGCCTAATAAGGTTTGTTAGGCTTCTATTGCATGTTTTGACTAGGAAGCCTCTACTAGATTACTTGATTTTAAATAAAAGCTAAATTTAGGCTAAAGAGAGGACTTAGTGGTTAAAAGCTCTGGTTACTTTTCAAAGAGAACCTGAGTTTAATTCCCAGTACGCATGTAGAGGTACACAACCACATGTAACTCCTGTACTAGGGGATCTCATGAACTCTCTGGCTCTCGTGTGCACAGGTTTATATATGATGCACAATATGCAGAAAAAACACTCGTAAAAATAAAATAAGCTGAATAATTTAAGAAATGTTCTTTTTGCAAAGCTGACTAATATATATATATATCATTATTTCTTCTAGCTGAATCATTTTATTGGACCCAAATTGTTTCATTTTCTCCTTGCATATTTTCTGATTGTGAGCTGGTCCTTTGTCATGTATCAGGTGATATTCTACATAGTTTCAACTATTACACATTAAATAATTACACTATCTGTAGGATCATGATTAATGTGTTGTACAGATCAGGCAGCTGAAGCTTATGTAACTGCTGCATGTTGTTGGTGTTAGTAAGTTAAAACAAAGAAAGCTGCCGGGCGTTGGTGGCGCACGCCTTTAATCCCAGCACTCGGGAGGCAGAGGCAGGCGGATCTCTGTGAGTTCGAGACCAGCCTGGTCTACAAGAGCTAGTTCCAGGATAGGCTCCAAAGCCGCAGAGAAACCCTGTCTCGAAAAACCAAAAAAAAAAAAAAAAAAAAACAAAAACAAAGAAAGCTAGAAAAGAGAAAACTGGGGTCTGAGTCCAACACTGCCAACCACCAAGCTGATGGTCACAGGGTGTCCAAATTACTATACTTTACTTACTTGCACTAAGTGACTTTTATTTTTAGTTCTGTTTATTTGTAAGTTGTCAGAACACTACCCATGAATTAAACTGTGTGAAAAGATTTCAAGAGCTTGGGAGAAAACTTCAAGCACACAAGAAAAGCATCATGTAACTTTTGTTCATGGAATGGGTCGTCCTTGGAATATGATTCAGTGTCCCTCCCAGGTGTCATAAGAGAAGTGGATTTCTCTTTAGATTACCTATCATCTTACCTTTGTTATTCACAAATGTTTCCAAGCAGAGATTGTCCTGTAATTGTATAGAGCATAAACTTATGTGAACTTTGCTCATGATCTTGCTTAACCCTCAGAGTATCCTCAGAATATAAACTGTCTGATACCATGAATAAAGCTGGCTATTGAATGAGGCTTTAGTCTACCTCATTTTTAGGCTCCACTCTTCCAGGTTCATACCATCAATAGAACAATAACAGTAGATGTTTGCATCTTATGTTTATGAATACAAACATAAACACAGATATACATATTCACCTGTGTACACCCTTACATACATATAATGGATTTTTATGAAGTCACATTTAACATAAGGAAATCTTGAAATAAAATGTTTAAATGCATTTATTCTGAGCAGTGTTCATTGTAGAGCGTAAAATCATAATTCAATCAGATTGAGTTATTCTGATAATAATGATAGGGTTGCTATTGGAATTCTGTTGTTTTTCTTTATATTTATGCAGAAATGGAATACATTGGTATGAATTTTGTCCTGTTTCACATCACTGGCTGAGTTTTAACCAAGCAGCAACTTATAAATTAAGTTCTCTTACATCATTTCAGACTCATTACTGTGTTCTCCTGTTTAAAGGTGCTTTTAACAAAAGATTGTTTCCCAAGAATCTAAGTAAGAACAGGACTAAAAATTTACTTTATTACATGATCAATACACTCCCATTTAAAGAATAAGTAGCTAACACTTAGTTGAAAAGCTATTATTGTTATTATGTCAATTCAGTTTCATTTGTTCAGTTTATCCATTTATACATGTACACACACACACACACACATATATATAATATTTTTACATACATACACACATATCATGTACCAAACATTATAATATTAAATGTTAGGGGAATCAAATTTCCAGGATTTTGATAAACTTCATATTTTGAGGTTAGAAAGAAATACATACCAAATAAATAGTCTGCTAGAAAGTATGGTTCCATTACTTTTGTACAAAATAAGAAATCCATATATCTAATGTTTCCCTTTTACATGAGATTTGAGAGATATAATGTTCTTGACTAATTAGTAACACTAGTGCAGGGAACTTATGAGTACAGGTGATATTTGTGAGAAAATTAAGAATCTAAGTGATCTAAGAGGATCGACACATGTTCAAATATGACATTTTGATAAACACAAAGGCACAATCATTACTTATGCTTTATTTTACATACCAATTCCAGTTTCCTCTCCTTCCTGTACTCCCACTCCCTTCACCTTTTCTTCACCCCAGCCCCATCTACTCCTCAGAATGGGTAAACCTTCCCATGGAAAATCAAGAAAGTCTGGCATATCCCTTTGGGGCTGGACCAAGACTCTCCCCCATATCTAGGATGAGCAAGGCATCCTTCTTTAGAGAATGGACTCCAAAAAGCCAGTTCATGCACTAGGGATAAATACTGGTTCCACTGCTAGTGGTCCCACAAATTGCCCATGCCAAAAAACTGTCACTCACATTCAAAGGGCCTACTTCGGTCTTATGTTAGTTCCCCAACGTCTAGGGTCACTAACCTTCCTAGCTCAAGTCACCTGTTTCTGTGGGTATCACTGCCATGGTATTGGCCTCTTTGCTCATAATATTGCTCCTCTCTCTCTATGATTAGACTCCAGGAGTTCGGCCCAGTGCTTAACTGTGGATCTCTGCATCTGCTTCCGTCAGTTACAGGATAAAGGCTCTATGATGACAAGGTAGTCATCAAACTGATTACAGGGCAAGGGCACTTTAGGTCCCTTGCCACTACTGCTTAGATTCTTTGCTGAGGTCATCCTTGTGGTTTCCTGGCAGTTTCCCTAGTGCCTAGTTTCTCACAAACACCACAATTGCTTCATCTTTCAAAGTATCTCTTTCCTTGCTCTTCCTCTTTGTATTTACCCAACTCAATCTTTCTGATCCATTGTATTCTCTCCTCTCCCTTTCTTTCCTTCCCACTCCCCTACCACCCTACCCTCTCCTGTGCTACAAATTTGCTAAGGAGATCTCCTTTGCAAATTGGTTTGGTTACTTTTAATAGACAAGGACAAAATATTTGCCTATGAATAGAAACAGGAAAAATAATTTAAATATAATAAGGCAGTCAGTGCCTATCCTGAGCAAATGAATCAAGATAAAGAAAAGCCAGGGCAGAATGAAAGAGAAACTGAATTATTTAAGACATGTTAATTTTAAGGCAGATTAAATACTCTTAATTAGTGGCTGATGTGGAAGGGCTCAAGCATTGTGAATGGGAGCAGCCACCTCTTAGCTGGTGGTCCTGGATTCTATAAGAAGGCAAGCTGGGCAAGCCTCATCATGTTCTATGTACAAGTGCTTGTCTCCAGGTTTCTGCCACATTTCAGTTATTATTCTGACTCTCTTTAGTGATGGACATCAGTGTGGAAGTGGAAGCCAAATATGCCCTTTTCTCCCCAACTTGTTCTTGGTTATGTTGTTGCATCACAGCAACAGAAGCTGTAACTAGGACAGTGTGTAAAGCCAGGGACCCCACTGAGAATGAACTGTGTAAACAATGAAGTTTTTTTTTTTTTTTTTTTTTTTTTGGTTTTTTCGAGACAGGGTTTCTCTGTTAGCTTTGGTGCCTGTCCTGGCACTAGCTCTTGTAGACCAGGCTGGCCTCGAACTCCCAGAGATCCGCCTGCCTCTGCCTCCCGAGTGCTGGGATTAAAGGCGTGCGCCACCACCGCCCGGCTAACAATGAAGTTTTTAAAGACAGGAGGGCGAACAGTAGCCTCGGGAAAATGCAGTGAGTATTTCTTAAAGCAGAAATTATAGTTTTTAAAGTTTTTCAGAAAAAAGAAGGGAATGGTGGGCTAAATCTGAAAATGATTATAAATTTACAGGTAAATGGGTGGGGCTGAAAATAATCATTCTAAATCAATAAACTAGATAGAGGTGGACACATATCAAATGTTCTAATTTGTGGATTCTACCTTTGAATTTTTAGAGATGTGTGTTTTATTTGGAAGGTGTCATGGTGTTAGAATTTAAGAAAGGACAATAGGAAGCAAATGCAGAGAACCACAGCCAAACATTAGGTGGAGCTTGGGAAACACAGCAGAATAGAGGGAGAAAGGGTTGATGAAAACAGAAGGGTTACGCAAACCATGAAAACACCACCCACACAATTAAGCACCCACACAATTCATAAGGGCTCACAGAGGCTGAAGTGATAATCATAGAGTCTGCATGGGTCTGTGCTAGGTCCTCTGAATATATATTATGGCTGTATAGCTTGATCTTCTTACGGCACTCCTAAACAGCAGGAATTGGGGAGAGTATCTCTGACTCTTTGCCTGCTTCCTGGGCTATTTTTACCCTACTGGGTTAGCCCTTCCATCCCTGATATTAGGTTGCCCCTTGTCTTATTGTTACTTGTTATGCCTAGTTAGTTTGATATCTCTAATAGGTCTTCTTGTTTTCTGACGGGAAATGAAGGGAGAATGGATTTGGTGGAGGGAGCTGGTTGGGGGAGGATTGAGAGGAGTGGAGGGAGGGGAAATTGCACTAGGGTTATAGTGCAGGAGACAGGAATCCAAACATAAACAGCAACAACAAGGGAAGACTGTAGAACACAATTGGTATGAACAGGAAAAGTGGAAGGATGGATTAAGAAGGGTTAATGAGGAAGGAGACTACTGAGCAATTTAGTACAGGGTCAAGAAGGATAACTGACAATAAAGATCATTAAAACAGATAGAAACACGATTTATGTATGTGTGTGTGTTTATATAAAAGTATTTAATTGAATATAACCTATAATAGGGGACAGTGTCTCCCTCAGACACCACAGACTATAAAATAAAAAGCCCTATTACATTTATACATTGGGTTACTTCTTTTCACGTTGTTGGTCTTCTGGGGTCTAGACATGACCACAAACAGCACATGCCATTGATATTTTTTTGGGTTTTTCTTTATACCTTAATGAAAAGACCACATTGTATCATAAGCCACATTTGGAGTGACATTTGTCATGGACTACCCACAACAAGGTTGTTCATTCCAGCGCAAGGGCATGTTGTTTTAAAAGGTTAGGTAGGAGTAACAAAGACATGAAAGAAACACAGAGACATAAGATAGTACCAGGAGGGCAATTCAGTGAATACTGAATTTGCTCATGTTTATTTTCCATGCTTTTATAACCCAATACAAAAGGAAGAAGTCAAAAGACTGCTCTACCATGACATAAAGAACAACCAGAAGAGTTACTTACTTCAATACTTAAGACATCAAACCACTATTTCCTGAGTTAAGCATTTTGATATTTTGGGCAGGATATGCAGTGAATACACCGTAGACCAAGTATCCGGTAGATAGACCCTTCCTGTGTCAAAACTCCCATTTTAAAATAAAGGAGCAGGAATAGGCTTGGATTCTCTGACCTTGGGTCATGATGGAGCAGATCCACCTCTATGGGCCATCTTAATATCCAAGAAACCAAGTAACTACATCCTAGATCATGGTTTCTTGTTTGTAGTTATACCTGTTGTCAATAATTTTGAAAGAGTAAAAGTAAAGTCAAACTATCTGAACTTTAGTCAAGGTGGAACAGACTCATATTTGTGTGTCTCCAGAGTATTGCTGAAGATACTTAATGACATGACAGAGAAATCAAGCTTATATCAACCTGGGAACTTCATCCTAATAGCTAGCTTTTATACTTCCAGAAGTTCTATTTATACTACCATGGAAGACAAATTTCAATAATCTTAGTCAGATATGAGTCGTAAGAGCTACAATAACTGATATGCCCAACATTGCCAATAGTGGCATAAATGATATGAGACCAATCAATTACTTTTTCATTGGATTTAAAGCCTGCTTCACAAGATGGAACTCATGTTTGGTACTATTAATTGGGTTCAAAATCAACAAATGGCCAGATCACAGGCATTAGGAGGAAATATAAAACTATTACTCTTCTAAACGGACATAAAATTAAACTACTCCCTAAGTTCTTTCCTTTATACTCAGAGTATGGCACCTCTCAGTATTCACCAAGCAGGTGTCCTTTTACAGTAGATAGTGATTAATATAGAGTCCCTCACTCGTCAGTGTGCAGGGAATAAGAGAAGATTTAGTGCTCAATTCAGAATAAAACAGATATATAACACTCCCTTCTCCTAAGTTGATCCCCGAGATCATCACAAAAGATATGTTGGGAAGGTTGAAAAGACCATAACTGTGGATTTCTGCGAGGACAAAAAGTATTTTCTATGCATTCCAAGGCTGCTGCACGAATGACCTAACTTCCTGTGACGGCATGCAGAAAACCAAGTATGAGATCAAGCAGCCAATGTCTCCATGGATGAACGACAGTTCCATGGAGTTCCATTTCTGTCTGAGGAATTGATATCTTTGAGGGAAGGAGAATAAGTTTTTTCAAGGATGTGCATTCTGAGAGGGTACACGTGCTTCAGGGCATGGCTCTATACTCATGCACATACTGGCAACAATATGTAGATTCAGTGGGTTAAAACAATGGACACACACTTTGGAAGAAAAAGTGTGTGTGGCAGGGGACAGAGGAAGAATTGGAGTGAAGGGAATTTTACTAAAACAAATATGCATGAATGAATTCCCAAACAATAAGAAAAGCACATGTTTAATAGATAAAAGGATTTCCTTTGAAAAAGTGGACTGCAATGGATTTAAGAAAAAGTATGTACAGCAAGGTTAGATAAATGTTTTACTTTTTAACATACTTATAGGGATATAAATTCTACAGTGAAGCAGACTATAAGGCAAATTTTCATATAAATAAAAGCAAAGAACTGAAGAAGCAGCTTGAATAGAATAAATAGTATGAATTCCTTTGTACAATAATGTATTAATCTGTTCTATGACAGGAGATAACAAAAATGCATATGTGATGGAAATGATACTAGGCACATATACAGAACTGACTAAGTGCTAGCTTGACTTGAGGAAAAAAATTTGATTGGAGGTTTAAATGTGTCTGTGAGAACATGGGAGATTTCTCTGTGAAGAGAGATAAAAACATAAAATAATTCTTAGGAGTGATATGGACTAAGGAATAATGAGTGGGTAGTACCTACTGCCCATGTAAAGGTAGATGTCAGAAGCATAAAATAAATTTAATAAGCACTGTTACAGTTTCCTTTACTTCCAATTAGAGATAAAATTTGAGAATAGCCACAGATGGAAATTGGTAACCACCAAGTCAGGATTGACGATTGAAGTACAATGTTTCTGTGGTTCTGGGACAGATTAGAAAGGAGCATGGAAACAGCACATTTTGATAGGCAAAATGATGCCGACACAGAAAGATAAGTAATTGATCTTGCTTTCATGTGGAATGAACAATAATTGTCACACAAAAGTAGAAAATTAAATGATTACCATTGGATATTGTAATTAGATTAAGTGTTGTAAAAAGGATGAAAGTAAAATGGGAGGAATATTTTTATGAAACTACAGTACATTATAGTGATTCCAATTCGTAGTGATGTGTTCTATCCATGATAAAATGCTGAGGGGCTGTAAAACCTTCTCATCGTCGTTAACATCATATCAGTAACGTGTGAACTCATCATACTTCCAACTGCTGCATGTTATCATTGCATCCTGTGCATGTATGAATGTGTATGCATGTATGAGTTTCTGTGCCTAGAGTTTTAGGACCCCAAGTTGTAAATAATAGGTGTGCTTATATTTCTACTAATTTAAAATAATTAACTTTGAAAAACATCCAAATGAGAATGTCTCTTAAGAAATGATTAAAGTAATCATGTTCACGAAATAAAGCTGAGTAACACAGGGCAGAGCTCCTGAGGCAAAGAGAAACTGCCAAGGTTGGAGGTCAACGGCAGAAATATGAATGAGGTCAACTTTGTTCATACAGATCTCCCATAAATAGGATGAAAGTCATGTGGTGACTTTCAGCTAGGTCTAAGAAATTAAAAATTACTTATGATAAATTTATTTCTCTTGGAGATCAATGTATTTCAGTCATTGCTACTAAGAAAGGATATTTTCCTGCTGAATGAATCTATTTTTATTTCGTTTTGAGAGAGTTTGGCTATTAAGTTTACATACAGGATATTGGTTTTAAAAATCTCTCAAAAGTAAGCATTCTTTTAAAAGCTGTTGGGGACCATGGATCACGTCATAGTTATTTGCAGTAGTGTTTAGTAGTAAATACAGAATTGTGGAACAGGAACTTTGAACCTGAATGAGTTAAAGCTTTTGGATTTGAAAACCTGTCTGTTTCCTAATATGATCAGATATGTGAGTCTCTGTAAACTTTCTTTGCTTTCAAAGGCAAACATAACTAATAATTTCTGTAAAGGTCTCGAATCGTTCCAACATCTGTTCTTGGTTTACTATAAAAACCCTGCCTCTGATCTCATGTGTTGAACTACTGTATGTTTGCCACTGTCTATTTCCTGTGAAAAAATACATAGAACAATAATAGGTTTTGTTCCTAACGTTCCAACCACTAAAGCAGCTGAACAAATAACAGCCATGCTTTCATTTGAAATAATTTATTCCATGTACATGTTTATGCAGAGTCATTTGGCTTATTGGATGTTTCATCATTTAAAAATCAAATCTTAGAATTCTAGACTACTGAAAACTCGGGTCTAATAGTTTCCTCATGCTTACAGTAATTCTCTTAACAGCATTTCCTTCCTAATTCATCATCTTATTTTGTGTATGGTTTTGTATATATGAGTAGAAGTGGTTAAATTTTTCCTTTATTAACGAAGTTAGTAGAATTTTCCATCTGAGGCCACACATTTTGCAAATAACATTAAAACATTAAATAATTTGGCAGTTAAATCATAAAAGCAACTAAGTTTGCTCTTTTGTTGCCTAAAGAAATAATAACTATAGATTAGTAATAATACAAGTTATAATACATTTGTCCTAGTTCAACACATTCCAGATGACTTCATGGTAGGCTCCAGCACACAGCAAGACTAACTTGCATTCCAAAAAAATATCTTGTTACATAAACTTTCTTATTCCAGACATGCAATAAGTCATGTAATGATTAAGTAAGAGAAATGTAAACTATTTTTAAAAGTCAAATAAACAACTTTCTTTTTAAAAGTTTTAAATCATTTGTAGTAGAAAAGTTTGAAATATTTAACATGCAAAACTTTTCTATTTTTAAAACACTTCAGAATTATAACTTAGAATATCTTCACAGCAATATTCTCTGTAAAAAAAAACCTGTTCTGTCATTTAGTTAAGGCAGACTTTCTAGACCTCTCAGAGAAAGCAAATGGTTCCAGTTGTATTCAGATGTTATAATAGATGCACATGGCACTAAGTCAATTCTAATTTGTACGTTGCATACCAGCACTTAAGTATTCAGTGTTTTATCAAATCCAGCCATTTTAGAACTCATCATGTTTTTCTTGGATAACACCACAAACTTGAAGTCAGGTGCTATATAGAACCGTGGATTGGAGGACACCTTAATTTTAAGATTTTGGCACTTTTTGAATAATGATACTCTTTTTCATGTTTATTTTCAAAGTTAGAACTCTTGAGAGGAGCAATGCAATTTTTTCAACTTTATTGAGGCACAATTGACAAATAAAATGTACATATATTGGCAATGAGCTGCTGTAGGAATTCCTACAGTCAGTAGCCTTTAAATTACCCACCCATCAGGCATGGCCTCTTACACTATATATGCTGATGTAAATTGCTCATCTGGCCTCTCTTGTGGATGCAGGATTCAGGAGCTGTTACCCGTTCAAGCAGAGGACTGTAATCTCTAAGTCTACCCCTAAATAAATAACCCTCTCTTATACTCGGTTCTGAGCTAGGGTGGGATTTATTTTAAGCATCCGTCTTCAATGAGCAAAATAGCTTTAGAGATTACTTGTACATTCTGAAAGGGTTTCAAAAACCAAGATCATCAAATATCCATAATCTCATTTTTTGTTTTGTTTTTTTTTTTTTTTTAACTGAGAACAGTTTGTCTGATGAGAATAATTTACTCTAATCCCGCCTTGGCTATGTTACCAAGGCTGTAATGCTTATGAAATTTGTGATATCTACTAGCAAACTGAGTTACATTCTCCTCAATGGTGAATAACCAGAAAAAGTACTATATTTAGCTTGTCTTTTTTTAAAATAGAAACTCCCAATGGAATTATGTAGAAGGATTACCTGGAGTTATTGAAAAGTACATTTTTGGTGCTCTCATGAGTTCACATGGCTAAGGGGAAAAGTTTTTGACTTTTCCTTTGGGAGCAATACATGTTTACTTGATTTAGCACTGGAAGTCCTAGAAAAGAAATTCGAAAACAAAGAAGGCTTTCAATGATCAATCTTGATTGTTAATTAGATTAAGAAATATCTAGAAGATTAGTTGGGCATTTATAGAGACATTTATAATATGACAACTCTGAACCAGTGTGTGGATTTACCTTGGATGCATCAATAATATGATGACATTGTTAGAAAGATATGGAATGCAAGAGGTGTGATCTAAATGGAGGGAGTAGGTCTCTGTTGGCCTGTAGTTGGTGTCTATATCTTATGCCTAATTTCTTACCAATATTCTTCTCTGCTATTTTGGTATGACCATATGAACCATCCTCTTAAACTATGAGTCAAAGTAAACAGTCTCTTTCCTTATGTGGTTTATGTAAGTCATTTTGTCACAGTGATATAGAAGCTGACCAGAGGAACATCCAAACCATGGTGGCAAAAATTCTGTGTTGATGATATGATTTTATGTGGAAAAAAACTTAAAAAGGGGCTGTTAGAACTATTAATTAGTGGATTTGAATGATTAAAAATTAGTCTACAAATGGAAAAAGATCTTCACCAACCACATATCTTACAGAGGGCTGATTTCCAAATTATATAAAGAATTCAAGAAAGTAGATATCAACAGACCAAATAATCCAATTAAAGTGTGACAGATCTAAAAGAGAATTCTTAACAGAGGAATCTCAAATGGCTATAATACACTTAAAGAATTGTTCATCATCCTTAGGCATTGGGGAAATACAAATCAAAAAATATTCTGAAATTCCATTTTACACCTGTCAAAATGGTTAAGTTGAAAAATCAAAAGCCACAGTTCATGTTGGGAGGATGTGGGGCAAAAAGAACATTCTTCCAATGCAAACTTGTACAGTCGCTTTAGAAGTCTCAGCAGTTTCTCTAAAAATTGGGGATCAATATAACACAGGACCCAGCTATAGTTCTCTTGGGCATAGACCCAAAGGATGCTCAATCATACAACAAGGACACAAGGGGGTGGGGGATAGGAACACGAATAATCAGGTTGGAAAGGGCAGAGGGCGAAAGTACTGAAAAAGCCTACTTGAAATAAGGGGCATTTGGAGGTCAGGTATAAACCTGTTGCAAGGAAATCTCCTAGGAATTTATAAGGATGACCCCAGTTAAGATTTCCAGCCATAGCAGGTATGTAACCTAGACTAGCCACATCCTGTGACTAAGCAAGACTTTAAGTGAAGGAAGTGGGAAACAAACCCAGCTACATAAACTTTGATCTAGTCTGTCCTGCCTATCGGACGTGCCGGGATTGGTGCCTAGTCCAACTGTTATTGGAGATGTTTCATCCAGCAACTGATGGAAACAGATGCAGACCCACAGACAAACATTAACGGAGCTAGGATAATCCTGCAGAACAGTGGGAAAAAGGATTGTAGGCTCCAGAGGGGTCAAGATCGTCACAAGAAAACTCACAAAATCAACTCACCTGGGCTCACACACTGAACTGACAGTCAGTGAGCTTGCCTGGACTCTGCATATGTTTCGGTTGTGTATCTTGGTCCTCTTGTGGGACTCTTAATAGTGGGAACAAAGGCGACTCCAACTCTTTTTCTGGCTCTTGAGACTATACTCTTTATCCTTGGTCCCCTTACTCAGCTTTGATAAATGGGAAGGTGCTTAGACTTATTGCAACTTGATATGCCATGTTTTGTTGATATCCATGGAAGGCCTGCCCTTTCCTAAACAGAAAGATGAGTGTATTGGGGAGTGGGGAAAGAGAAGGTGGGCTGGGGGGGTAGGGGTTGAGGGGAGAGGAGGGCATGCAAACTGTGTCTGGAATACAAAACAAGCAAACAAAGCTTTAGTCTTTAAGTCTTACTGTGCCATGGTGGCAGTAATGGTACACACCTGTAGTCTCATTACAAGGGAAGCTGAAACAGGTGATGCCAAGCTTGAGGCTGTATCAAGTTACATAAGATTTCTTTAAAAATAAATCACTTCAGCATATTCTGTCCACTCACAGCATGCTATCGGAAAAAGTATTTAATGAAACTATTCCTTTACAATAGTATGAAAACATAAAACATTAATTTGTTGGTGAAGGGCAGTGCAATAAAACTAGAAAACATTGAAGGAATTATAAAAGACTAATAAATGAAAAAATATCTTGTATATAAGGATTAAGTTAATTTTGTTCAAATGTCTGCATATACTTATGTGATCTACTAATGTAATGAAAAACCTTCCAAAACTAATTATGTTCTTTTACAGAAGTAGAAATAAAATCTTAAGTTTCATGTGGTATACAAAATATTTGAATAATCAAACAATCTTGAGTAAAAGGTCCTGCAAATTTCCAGAACAATATAATACTTTTCTTTTAAAACTCTTTCCCTACTACTCTCCACTCTTCTTCTCTTCTTTTATCCTTAATAAATATTGTGAATGAAACAATTTTCTCCACATCTGATCTCCATTTAACAAGAAAATAAAGTATTAGTATGCCGTGCATGTGAATACATACAGCCAAACACACATATGTACACATGTACACATATGTACACACAAAAACATGAGACATACATGCACATGCACACACACAGAGCGGGGATGGAGGGAGGGAGGGAGGAAGATGGAGAGGGAGGGAGAAGGAGGCAGAGAATATTGCACTGCCATTAGAGGAACAATAAAGGAGGAGGAGGCAATGGCAGGAAAGAGGCAAATGTATACACGGATCCCAAATACACACATGGAATGCAGTTCTTTGTATTTGAAGACTTCTTGTGGTGTAGTTTGTCTAAACATAGAAGTTTTTGTTACATAGGGCAGCATCTGCACCTTCCTCTCTCTTCAGTCAGGTAGGTCTCACAAGTGCATAGGGCAAAACATATTTGCTACCCTTGTTCTACCATTTACCCGATTATTGCTTATTAAAATAGATTCTTCCTAAGTTCCTGCCTCATTTCCAGTCAGAGCTGGTATTTCTGAGTGGTATTGGCAGGAGGCTCTGACTTTCACTGGGATTTTGAGCTTCAGTGTCAAGTTCAGTAGGGGGTTGATTAAATTATCTTATTTCATTTCTAACATACCATTTTTAAATGTCAAATCATTGCTAGATGGTTAGACCTTTTGTTGTATTTTGAAAGTGCATTTCAGCCTACTTTTAAAGAAAGGAACAATATGTAAGATACTGAATCAATAGAAGCCAAGTGATAGACTTTTGAGTAATTGTGCCCAGTGCTGTGAAAAAGAAGCTAGATCACAGAGGTCCTGGAGAGTGTCTTGCCCTGGTAAGTGGGATGCTGCCATCTCTGTCTCTTCAGGAATTATGACTTTCGTTGACATCTTCAGATGAGTTCTATGCTGATCTACATGAGAGAGTGATATGTGATGGTGCACCAAGCAGCACATACACTCCCAGTGTTAGACTTTCGTGCCAAGAATAGGGTACGGCAAGATTTTAGAGCTCTAGGTTTTGGGCTAATAATATTTTGTTCTCTGGAGCTAAGTATGTACACCCTTGGGTAAATTATTTAACTTCTCCTAGTCAAAACTACTTTTAAAAAATCGACAAAAAGTTTGTAAGAGTTGATTGCAGTAATTAATAAGCATTCAATTAAGAATTTTTTCAGGAGCAGGGTGGTGATGGTTCACAACTTTAATCCCAGCACTGGGGAGGCAGAGGCAGGTGGATCTCTATGAGTTCAAGACCAACCTGGTCTATGAGAGCTAGTTCCAGGACAGGCTCCAAAGCTACACAGAAACCCTGTCTCAAAAAAAAAAAAAGAAAAAAAGAAAAAGAAAGAAAGAAAGGAAAAGAATTTTATCAGGGTACCTTTCTTAGTTCCTGGCTTTCAAGAAAAATAAAATAAACATAATTGTCTTGTACATTTTTCCAAAGATTATTTCTTACTGAGCTTCTCAATTTCAGCCAGATAAAGAATATAGTTTGTCCATCCTCCAACTTCTGCTGTTTGTGAAAATAGAATCTCTTCCATTTCCCCATGTGCTTGTACAGGAGAGCTCTAAAAATCTAATATGTCTCTTATTCTTGTAGCAGCTTCAATCCCCCCAGGGCCAGTGTTACCCGGTGCCCTCTAGGAATGATGTATTGCTCCAAGTTATATTTCAACAAGTTCTTATAACATTTCTTGCTTCCTGTGACTTTAGTTTGCTCCCCAGAATCTTATTAGATGTTCTTCTATCATCAGTTTTCTCTTTGAGTCTACTTCAGTGGATCTTTTTAATATCTCATAATGTTTAAACACTATTGGACTGATTGTATTATAAGATGCATTAATCTTGCCATTTGATATTAATAAATGCCTCAGAGGTAATGTTTTCTAGTTAGCAGGCTTTCTCAGTCTAAAAGTCAACCTTATTCTGAATTTGGAGATCTGCAGAGTTTACCCAGTGTACCAGGAGGGTGAAATCAGCTTAGATCCTAGCGGTTTGGGCTTGCCTAATACAACATTGAAGGTTCATTAACTATCCTAATTGTAGCTCTGGAGTATCTACATTCAGTGAGCACTGAGACTTGGATAGAGGCACGTTAAACATTATTGGGTACAAGTAATCACTGGCCTCTGCATTTGACAAAATATACTCCTCATATCCATAAAATCCATATTGAAACTCTTTTAAAAGTGAATTTATTTGAAGATAGGAATATACCAGAGATCCAATTTTAAATGAAATTAGAAGGGTATGTTAATGTTAAAAGCTGCAAGAAGGGGAGGGAAAAGAAGATCTTTGTTATGTGAAGATAAAGTGAGGAAGTCGTGCTGTAGACCAGGAAGAGAACCCTCACCCCAAACAGCATTGCTGGCAATTGGATCCAAACTAAGGAGAAAATACCTACTTTTTGCACCACTTAGCCTATGTTATTTTATCTGCTAAAAATCAATAGTGTGTAGCATTTACATTTTCACACTTCCATGGAATTACTCGTCTTCTTGAGAATCTTTGTCGAATAATATTTCCCTCAAGAATGGTGAAGAGGGTGCCTAAAATGAACATCTTCTCTAAGCAGATTGGTGACTTCCCTAATTGTCATCAGAGATACTCTTTCCAGTAACTGATGGAAGCAGACGCAGAGATCCACAGACAAGCACAGTGTTGAGCTTCCAGTATCTTGAAGAAGAACAAGAGGAGGGATTGTACTAGCCAGGGTGCTCTAATGGAGAAACCCACACAGAAAGCTGACTTGAGATCACAGAAACTCAAGGACACTGGACCAACAGTCAGGGAGCCTGCATGGGACTGACATAGGCACTCTGCATGTATGTAACAATCATGTAGCTTGGTCTCTAAGTAAGGATTCTAACAGTGAGAGCAGAACTACTCCCTGGAGCTAACTGGGTTTTGATAACCTGTTCCCCATGCTGTGTTACCTGCCTTGACATAAATAAGGAGAGGAGCTAGGTCCTGCTTCAGTTGATATGCTATGCTTTGTGAAAGTCTATAGGAGGCCTGTGGATGGGGATGAGGTTGATGGGAATGAGGAAGGGACAGGATGAGAGGAGCGAGGTGAAACTGGTTGATATGTAGTAGAATAAATGAAATTTTTTTTATTGCAATGTATACATGCATGGGATATTCAAAGAATAAATAAAAAAATGTTAAAAAAGAATGTACTGTCCCAATTACTGTTTTGTTTTTTTTTAATTTATTTATTTATTAAAGATTTCTGCCTCCTCCCCGCCACCGCCTCCCATTTCCCTCCCCCTCCCCCGATGAAGTCCCCCATCCTCATCAGCTCAAAGAGCAATCAGGGTTCCCTGACCTGTGGGAAGTCCAAGGACCACACACCTCCTTCCAGGTCTAGTAAAGTGAGCATCCAAACTGTCTAGGCTCCCCCAAAGCCAGTACGTGCAGTAGGATCAAAAACCCATTGCCATTGTTCTTGAGTTCTCAGTAGTCCTCATTGTCCACTATGTTCAGCAAGTCCGGTTTTATCCCATGCTTTTTCAGACCCAGGCCAGCTGGCCTTGGTGGGTTCCTGATAGATCCCCATTGTCTCAGTACTGGTTTTATTGTGGTATTTTATCCACACAAATTTCCACATGTTGAGGTTCTTATTATATGTTCTTTTGAACAGTATTCTGGAGTTTTATATAGATTTGAAATATATTCATATATTGATTAAGGCAACATAAACTGACATTAGATTTAAAAGTAACACAATAATTGTTTTAAAATTATAGAAGTGAATCATAGATAATAATTTTCAGTTACAGAAATAGGTATAATTGATAGCTCCTTAGTCTACTTTTGAGAATTTACAAAGACCCATAAAATAATCTGTTTAAAAATGTATTGTACCACTACATGTAAAAGAGAAACAAAACAATATAATGCATGTAAATAAAGAAAAAAGGACGTATATGCCATGGTTGTTTTGCTTGGGGTATTTATGGGATTACTAGTAGTGGGGGTGGGATGTCCCTCACTCTCTTGCCTGCTCTTTGTTCACTTTTCTTACCACTGGGTTGCCTCATGCAGCTTTGATATGTGAGTTTTTGCCTAGTTAGTTATATTGCATTTTCTTAAGATGCTTGTGGTTGCTATCCTTGGGAAGCCTGCTCATTTCTGAAGGGAAAAGGAGGAGTGGACATGGGGGAGACAGAAGGTGGGAGAAGGACTGGAAGGAGTGAAGGAAAAAAAAAAACAATGTTGAGATGTGATGTGGGAGTGATTTCTTATTAATAAAGAAACTGCCTGAGCTCATTGATAGGCCAACCCTTACGTGGGTGGAGTAAACAGAAGAGGATTCTGGGAGAAGGAAGCTGAGTGAGGAGTCGCCATGATGTTCCCACGCCAGGCAGATGCAGGTTAAGAATCTCCCCGGTAAGCACACCTTAGGGTGCTACACACCTTATAAGAAATGGGCTAGTCCAGGTGCAAGAGCTAGCCAATAAGAGGCTGGAACTAATGGGCCAGGCAGTGTTTAAAAGAATACAGTTTCCGTGTAATTATTTCGGGGCATAAGCTAAGCCATGTGGGTGGCCGGGTGCCGGGAACACAGCCCTGCCGCTCCTATTACTACAGGGATGTATTGTATGAGAGAAGCATAAGTTAAAACAAGTTTAAAATGTTAAATAAAAGATGGGCTTTTATGTGTGACTGTGTAACTAAACAATGGGTACTTAGTTGTGGTTATTCTGTTTTATTTGATATTCTCTGCTTTTGTAAATAAATTTTGTATGTGTGTAATGTATGTAAATATTAATTAGTTATTTTTTAGTAAATAAGCAGTCATTGAATAAAATTGAGTGCCATTATTTTTCCATATGGTAACTGTAGTTTAACTTTATAAGTGAGCACCGGCATTTATCTTTGAGAAGATTGTTTTAAAATACAAGACATATCTGAGAATACTGAAGGTTATAAATAACAAAAATGGTTTTTGAAACTTTATATTTGTTGCCATTAAATAACTGAACACATATATTAGCTAAGTAATAAAATTAAGTCTAAGTTAGTGACTGTATCTTCATCTCAACTACAGGAGGTTAATATTTTAAAGATCCAAATGATACAAAACCTAAAGCAAATCCACAAGGTGACAAAGTCACTGTTACAGTACATTTTTATAAAATACATATTATCATATGAAGTGGTACACCTGTGGACTTTGATTTCAAATTAACGTTTGCTAAGAAAACTTAGTTGTCTGTTTTTTATCATATTATCAACAATAGCTAGACAATAAGAGTAAATGAATGGTAGACATTTTCATGAAATTGTATCATTCATTGACTATTATATTAAAATTCACTGTGATACTGGCCGATCATTATTTTATTGTATATCTACAATAAACACACACACAATATACATTTATATAATTGCAAGTATATAATTCATACATAATTTATATTATCAATAAATGTAATTTTATTAAATTATTTTTGAGGAATGGTATGGGAACTAGATTATAGTTAGAGGAAAGCCCCACTCAACTGAACCTAAACCAAAAGCTTCTGTAAATTTGTATTGTGAAATAGTATCTCTTCATATCAGATGAAAGGATGAATCAGAAAATGACCTAAGTTTTGAGATATTTGCTGATTGATTCATATAATACAATATGACCTAATCTTCCAAACAATAATATATTATATGAATGTAATTCTAATGTCATATAGTGAAAGAGAAGTTTTAAAAGTCTACAACATGGTTAGGATTATACTAAACAAAGGATTTTAGCTATAAAATAAAGTATACACACATGTGTACATGCAATCATCATCATTATGAATGCATCTATGTGTTTTTGGCAGTCTTTTTTATGAAGATTTGAAGGTTTTTATGTGAAAATAAAAATATTCCATGAAAATTTCATCATCTGTATGAAAAACATAATTAACATATTCAAACTACTACAACTCTTCGTTCTTTCTATATTTGTTGTTTTTTTTATAATTAAGTCTAGATAATTGATTATTAATTCCATTCGTCCATGTTCCATTTCTTACATCTGTATATGCTTATGATACTTTCCCAATGTGTGATGAATGTAGAGAGGAAAATCAGACACTTGTTATTTCTTTCCCTTGTCCCCTCCTATCTCTCTCTGCCTCTACTTATGTATATTTACATATAGCTTTTTATACATTAATTTGTATATCATTATTTGAGAAATACTAATGTATGATTCCTTCCTCTTAAAACTTTTTAGATTTTGCAGATACTCTTCTCTAAGCTTTTGTATTAATCTAAAGTATCATACCTTCCCATGAAGTTCTTCAACAGTTCACATGTTTGAAGGCTCAAGAACAAGCAAATGCAGGAGAACATGAATAAGGTCATATCAAACAACTTATAAGGGTTACACACTATAATACAGTGGGCTTCTTGTGTACTATATAGTATTAAGGCTTCTTAGAACTGTAGATATACAAGAAATCAAGAACCTGTAGCTACTGTCTGCCTATTTCTTAAAGAATTATAGGTAGAATATGATTTTTTTTTCTGTCCTCTGTCATCAATTTAGCCGGAAGAGAATGGGATGTCTGCTTCTGAACACTGATACACTAGTAAAGAAAAATTCTTGTTCAAGAGCTTAAACATATTCTAAGAAAAGTTCCCTTATCTTTGTCTTTATGATATCATATAGAGAGTACTGTCTCACACACACACACACACACACACACACACACACACACATATATATATAAAGTGTAATTTTATAAACTATTTTAAAATATAGTTATATATGTGTAATTTACCTAAAGACTGAAAGATACACGCACTTAAGTCTGAAATACTTCTTAGTATCTCACATTTTTCAGCATTTTTAAAATACAGAGAACCTTTGTCATAATTTCGTTTCTGTTATTTTGTTAAAATACCCTGACAAAATGCAGCGTAAGGGAGAAAGGATTTATTTGATCTCACAGTCCCAGGTAATAGCCCATATTTGTGTGTAAGTCAAGGGAGTCACTCAGAGCATCTCATCACATCTACAATCAAAACATAGGGAGAACAAAGGCAAACATTCCCAGTGTCATGTAGCATCCTCTACTCTTGGAAAATCCACATTCCCAACCCAGAGCATGGTACTGTGCAAATCCAGGGTGAGTCATCGTCCACAATTACTTCAATTTGGGACAGACCTTCTAGGTAAACCTACTGTTAACTCAAACGAAACAGCTCCTTATTGCAATCACCTTCCCTGTGATTCTAGGTCTTGTCAAACTGACAATTAATATTAACTCTTACACCCAATCATTCACTTTCTCTTGCTTTTCTCACGAAATGCAAATATGTTCTCTTTGTGGTTGTTGAAAGCAAGGAATTACTAATGTTGCTGAAAACACAGAACTAAACAAAACCTACAGATCAATCAGTTGTTTTAAGTGAAACATTGTCTTTGGCTCTTAAAATTAAGAATAATTCAATCACCAAGTATTGCCTTAAGAATAACTTTAATCACTTCTGTTCTGTCTTCACTTGAAAAGAGATGTACTATGATCAGCTTATAAATATAGTATGCATTACTAAATCTTAAAATTATACGCTTGACAGATAACATATAGTGCTTTCATTGGCTCTTCTGCCATCTGTGGAATTTATTAGTGGTAATTTCATTGCCAGGGGTAAAACAGAGAATATTCTATAAATTAAAACATTTGGGTATGGATATGGGCACTTCTTCATGGAGAACGGAGTCTGGGTTGTTGATGGAATAAGTGCCTGAGTATTCTGATTTAGAAAATAAAACTGATTCAGTGTGTGCTGAACTTTTCTGTAGTTTGTTTATCTCAAGAGCTGAACTTTCTAAACAATGTGGGAATAGTGGTAATTTTAGAAGCAGTACAGATAAATTTACAAGTTAAATTGCAACATTTGCAAAACACTATGGACAGTCTACCTTCCTCATTCCAGATGCTAGTGATCTGGAGAGCAGACTGTCAATTCAAGTGGACAATCACTTGGCCACTCTTCATGCTCACTCATTTTTGCCAAATCTTTTTTTAATTTTTTTCAAAAGCACCAATCTCTTATTTCCTGTCATCATAACCATTTAGTAACTTTATTATCTTCCTATGTCCCAATGGATTATTTTATTGGAAAGAATAAATGTATTTTCCATCAATTGTCCATAAAATGTAAACCAAAATAATTTTTAAATGGAATGCATTTTTCTAGAAAGAAAAAGACAATTCTATACTCATTTTTATTATAAAATAAATTTTCACTTAAAATCACATAACACACACACATATATGTATGCTACATATATGTTTTGCTAAAATGTCTATTTATATAGAGTAAAAAATGCCAAGATTAGGTAACTGTAATGTTACTAAAAGGTGTAAATAAAAAGAATAACAACTGATAACTCATTAATAAAACTTGTCAAATAATTAGTTATTGTGACTCTCACCAGTAACTGTTATATATAGTGATAAAAACGTGAGCCAATAGAACATGTACAAATTTGCACTTGTTTGAAACCTCCATAAACTGTGGGAAACACGTGTAGGGTACAGTACTAACAGTATTTTATATGATTCGAAACTATTAATGTCTATATTTCCTCTTTCCTTCCCAACCTGCACCTTTTCTTTTTCCTTGTTTTTGTCTCTTTATTTTCCCCTTAGGAGTCCTATCTTTATTAGCATTTTTACATAGCACATATGACTCATGCTAGTCTGTCAAACTCTATATCTACATCTATATCTATATCTATATCTACATCTGTATCTTTGAGTGCAGTGTCCACACATGCACCTATTTTGGTATTTAAATTCTATATTAAGTATTCATAATATTTCAATTCATCATTCATATCACGAAGAAGTGACGTGTTTGAGAATTTCCGTGATTTGTGTAAGATAGCCCTTATGTGTCTTATGCCCTGAAATCACTTGTGAAAAACTTTTCTCGAATGCTAATGCTTGGGTGTGAGCAACAAAAATCCAAGTGTGGAAATTAGGACAAACGGAAAGTAAATAACGTATGCTGAGGGTTACTAAGACACTGGGCTCTACCATCTTAAATGAAGTTATAGACATGAGAATCATTATTCAACTTGATTTGTAACTCACAGTTTTTAAGTACTTAAGCTGTATTTACTGTGGCAGAAACACAAACTAAGGGGGGAATAATTATAATTATGTTTCACTTGCATATAGCTGGTTCTATAAATGTTCTTACATGATTTTAATGTGAGATGATTTGATTTTTATAAGAAATGCCTAATGCTTACTAGAATCAGTGAATTTCAAATGGTTTTAATGATAAAGAAACCGGGTATTGAAAATTGATTTCTGCATGATGTCTCTCTGGGCTCTTCACAGGCAACTGACACACGGGTGCACATGGACACATATGGACACACAAACACACACAACAAAAAATGTAAAAATAATGAAGCCAATATATTGAAGATGAAGATAAAGTGCAGAATGTGTGAAGGTAGCACAACAGGAAGAGATGGTGTTGAGAATTAGCTCCTTCTAAATAGGTGTTGAAGGGACTTGTTTGCCTTGGAAATGATCATGAGCTTAGCTGTTCTAACTATTTAGATGATTCAAACAACCTCAGGCAGTTCGAGTGATATATGCATTTACCTAGTTACCTGTGATCTGGTCAACTAATTAGGATGTTAATTATTAACGCTATCTGAAAGACAAAAACAAACAAACAAACAAACAAGAAACAATTCCTGACAGTCAAATCAGTGATCCTTACAGAGAAGCCTTCTGTTATTGGACTGATTGGCTGTGGAATATGGGTAATGGAATGACCTCCATTAAAATTACTCCACTGGAGTGCAGATGTGTGTGTGTGTGTGTGTGTGTGTGTGTGTGTGTGTGTGTGTGTGTGTGTGCAGATATGTTGTGTGCATATATGTTTAGGCCAAAAGGCAACCTCTGTTGTTGTTTCTTAGTTGCTGTCCACTTTGTTTATTGAGGTAGGGTTTCACAACTGACTGTTGTTCACTAGCAAGACAATGCTAGCTGGTCCATGAGCTCCAGGGATCTGCCTGTGTCTGAAAACTACATGCTATACAGAGCTTTTTATATGAGGGATCTATATGATCAGACTCAGATCCACATTATCCATATTTTTGAGGTATGAATTTATGGATAAGCTAACTATCTGGTAACCAAAGACCACAATGTAATTATTATTTTCAGTTAGACATTTCTCTTACCTAGCAGATATGCTTCCATTGACAAATAGTTATTGAATGAGAGCTATAAAGTTAGCTCAATATATAATTTGAAAATTGAAAGTAGTTATACAACAGTCTTAACACAATCATCTTTTTAGCTACTGATCCCTCCCATTGCTACAGTACTAAGTGAAAGTAATCTAACAAAAGACTATACAAGCCAAACTATATTGCAATCATAAAAGACTCTGGTGGTTACCAGTACAATAAGAGCAAATTTTGTGCTCTCTTTTGGTGAGATCATGCATATCATGGCAGCTATGTTTTTTACATGCTCATTTTAAATTGTGTACTTTCAGCTTCAAAAATTCTGCAGTTATAGAGATTCTGTTACTTTGTACTGTACCATCTACAAACTTGCATTTCTCTCTGCCAAAATGATTCTTCTTTCTTAGAATGTGTGGTGGTGGGAATATGGAGTAAATAGTTTAACTGTACATTTAAATTTTGGCCCATTAGAGAATCTTTTCTTTACCACAATGAGTGTAGTCATTCTCCATTAATCGATCAAGTTATTTAAGTTTTTTTCAACATGGTCCTAGTCAGTTACTTTGTGTCATATCTCTAAGTGATGCCTTAAGCCATTAGCTAATACTTAAGACTTTTCTTATTTATGCATTTATTTACATAATTGTTCTTTCACATCAGAAGTTTTGAAAGTGACAGGATTTTTTTATTGTTCAAAGAAATATTTTGAAGCTAGATGTAGTGCCTGTATTTAAGGAATCAATAATATTTTAAATTAATGAATGATCTCACAATATTTTCAAGAATATTTATGTGCCAAATGCTGATTATTTCGTTTTTATTTGATTTTTATTAAGATCTACATTTTTTTCTGCTCCCCTCCCTGCCTCTCCTCTCCCCTTCAAACCTCATCCAAGGTTCTCATGCTCCCAATTTACTCAGCAGATTCTGTCTTTTTCTACTTCCCATGTAGATTAGATCTATGTATGTCTAGCTTAGGGTCCTCATTGCTGTCTAGGTTCTCTGGGATTGTGATTTGTAGCCTGGTTTTCTTTGCTTTGTGTTTAAAATCCACTTATAAGTGAGTACATGTGATAATTGTCTTTCTGTGTTTGGGTTACCTCACTCAAAATGATGTTTTCTAGATCCATCCATTTTCCTGCAAAATTCAAGATGTCATTTTTTTTTCCCTGCTCTTTAGTACTTTATCGTGTAAATGTACCACATTTTCCTTATCCATTTTTTGGTCGAGGGGCATTTAGGTTGTTTCCAGATTCTGACTATGACAAACAATGCTGCTATGAACATAGCTGAACACATGTCCTTGTGGCATGACTGAGCATCCTTCGGATATATACCCAAAAGTGGTATTACTGGGTCTTGAGAAAGGTTGTTTCCTAATTTTCTGAGAATTTGCCCCACCTATATCCAAAGGGGCCATACCAGCTTGCATTTCTACCAGCAATGCAGAAGTGTTTCCTTTACCACACAACCTCTCCAGCATAAGTTGCCATCTGTGTATTTGATTTTGGCCATTCTTACAGAGTTGTTTGGATTTGCACTTCTCTGATGACGAAGGGTGTTGAACATTTTCTTAAGTGTCTTTTAGCTATTTTAGATTCCTCTGTTGAGAATTCTCTATTTAGGTCCTTACTCCATTATTTCATCGGATTATTTGTACTTTTGACGACCAACCTCTTGAGTTCTTTGTATATTTTGGAGATCAGACCTCTGTCTGATGTGGGGTTAGTGAAGATCTTTTCTGATCCTGTAGGCTGTCATTTTGTCTGGTTGACTGTGTCCTTTGCTTTACAGAAGCTTTTCAGTTTCAGGAGAAAATATTTATTAATTGTTTCTCTCAGTGTCTGTGCTACTGCGATTATATTTAGGAAATGGTTTCCTGTGACAATGCGTTCAGGTATACTTTCCAATTTCACTTCGATGAGTTTAGTGTGGCTGGATTTATGTTCAAGTCTTTGATCCATTTGGACTTGAGTTTAGTACATGGTGATAGATATGAATCTATTTTCATTCTTCTACATGTTCATATTCAGTTATGCCAACACCATTTGTTAAATATGCTTTTTTCTTTCCATTTGATATTTTCTGCTTCTTTGTCAAAAATCAAGTGTTCAAAGTTGTGTGGATTCATATCCGGGTCTTCAATTTGGTTCCATTGGTCCCCCTGGTTGTTCTTGGGTAAGTAGAATTAACATAGTAAAAATGGCAATCTTACCAATTCTTACCAATACAGGAAAAATGGCAATCTACAGATTCAATGTAATGCCCATTAAAATTCCACTGATCTTGAAAGAATGGTACTCAACTTCATATGGAAAAGTCAAAAACTTAGGATAGCCAAAACAATCCTGTACACTAAAAAAAGTTCTGGATGCATCACAATCCCTGACTTCAAACTCTACTACAGAGCTACAGTACTGATGATTTCTTAATACACAGGTTCTTGACATTAAAGTTGAGAGGTAACAAACCGAAAAGAATCGAATCAATCAACAAACATTTTAAAACATCAAATATGTGTTAGTTCATATTTCCATTTAACAAGGAGGTATAACTTTGAAAAACTGTAACTATAGTCTCAAGACATTGACATAAAAATAAATTAATAATTGTATACTTAAAAAGACAAGACAGTAAATTTTGTCATATTTTTATCACCACATTTAAAGGTAAATGAAAAATGTATTATTGATAAACATATATATGTAAGAAAAATTATTTGAAGAAGCACAACATCTAAAAAATTGTATAATTGAGGGTCTTGAACTACTGTATGGAAGAGAAGGGTCAAAGAGAGTAATGAAGAAGTCATTTTTACCCCAAATAATAAAAACTATATAGGAATTGCCTCATTTAAGAAAATCATAAAAGTACTAAGTACAGCTTAAAACTTCATGGTTCAAATTAAAGACTAAAAAATGACAAGAGTATATGACAAATGATTGGTGATCTTCAGTGAAGAGAGCAGAAACTGCTCCTGTTGGGCAAACCCTGGATTCTGCCTTTATGGAATGTCAGTGAATGAGACTTCAGGGTCTGACTGCATTTGCCTTTTTAATGTTATTTTTATTTTTTCCTTGAGAATTCCATACCCTTGTCCAATGTATTCAAGTTTTATTCATCATCTATCAACTCTAACTGTACCTAGATCCCAACTTTCATGCCCTCTCCAAACTGTTTGATTTCATTTTTTTTTTATTTCAGCAATACAAAGCATTCAATTACTGTTTTTCACATAAGCATAGGTATATAGAGCCACGCTCAGCAGGATGGGCACACCTCTGGAGAAAACTGACTCTCCATCCACAGAAAGTGGGGATAGGGAGCTTTCTGAAGGAAACAGTGGTGGTAAGATAGAAGGAATATTCAAGTTGAACACCAAAAATTTAAATCAGGGGAGAAGTTCATTATTTAGTTAATACCACTGTTACTTCTTCTCTGTTTTTTTTGTCTGATTCCTAGACAAACAAACAAAAAAAACAAACAAAACATTTAGTGATTGTCTTTATAGGTTAGGATTACTTTACTCAGGATGATAGTTTTATGTTCCATCAATATACCTAAAATTTTATTTTTAAAATTTTTAAATATTTTAATAATATTCCATTGTGAAAATGTGTTACAGTTTTATTATCCATTCACCAGTTGAGGAACATTATGCTATTTCATATTCCTGACCATAGTGAAATAAATCAGCAATGACCACGAATGAGCAAATATCTTTGAAAGACTATATAGAGTCCTTTGGGTATGAGTATAAGAACGGCATAGCTGGATATTGTGATTAATCTATTTTCATATTATTGAGTAACCACCACTCATTTACAGAGTTATTCCAAAAATAGTACTAATTTTACTCCCACCAGCAGAAGAAAAACCAACTACTGTGTTTTTTCCTATAAAAACAGTACATAGAAACACAGTGTCTAATAACGCATCAGTAAGTGCACTACTAAGTACTTATAAATGGAAATTTTTCATGAACTAGAAGACAATAAACACACAGACCCACAATGGCCACTGTGCATAGAATAAGAGACTTTGGAATTCTCAGTCTTAAATGGGACATCTAGATGATACTTTTTACTCATAATTCAGGTATCTGTGTAAAAGAAGGGGAAGAAATATTTTAAGGGCTAGAAGTCATAGACAAGTTCAATGAAAGAGTTTTTTTTTTACCAGACACTAGAAGGTAAATTCACATATGAACTTGCAGTGATTTTGGCTTCATGCACATAACCTATAATACTTGAGCCAGACACAATTCAAGCATGGAGGAGGGAAAGTGGGCACCAGGTCTCACTTCTAATTGAGTAGCTATTGCTCCTGGGAAAGGGAAATGGAGAGTCAGTTTTCTTTAATGACATATTTACCAGACTTTAGGAATAGCTGGTCAACACATACTGGATGACTGAACTTGATAAATTTAAAAATGAAAGAAAAGAGAGAGGGGAGGAGAGAGGGAGAAAGAGAGGAGAGAGGGGGAAGGAGAAAGAGAGAGGGAGAAAAAACAGAGAGACAGAGACAGAGGACAAAGAACAGAGAGATAGGAAGAGAAAGAATGAAGTTTGGTGGGAAGGTTAGGGAGGAAGAAGGGCAAGGATGGTATTGGAAAGTTGAGGGAGGATGAATGTGATCAAATGCATTATATGAGCATCTCAAAATTTAAAAAAGAACATTATAGAAATGAAAACATGTAGGAATTTTTGAATGTTTACCATTGAACAAAAACAAATTAAAATACATAAGATGGCAGTGAAGTGACTGTAAGTTGAGGCATGCTAGAACAACCAAACATCACCAGCTAGATGATCTAAATAACAGAAATATAACTTCACTTCTGGAAAACTGAAGCCCATATTTCTGACTTAACTCATTCTTAGAGACCTAAGGAAAGGTTCTTTTAGGACCGTCCTAAACTTGTAGATGGACAGCTCTGTCCTGAGTTTCTTCATATTATCTTCTTCTGTGGTTTGTTGTATCGAAATTTCACCTCCTTGAGAGGACAAAATTTATACTAAAGGAGGAGGACAAAGATCCACCTTAAGAATCTCCCTTTATCTGGATTGTCTTAGTAAGATCCTATCTCTAAATAATATTACAATTTGTGTTATTGGCTGTTGGATTTAAATAAACTAATTAAATTTAGTGTGCATGTAGAGTATGCAAGTGTGTGTATCCATGTGTTTGTGAATGTTTCTATGTAAGTGTGAATATGCATTTACTGCAACATCTAAATGTTTGAACCTAAGTTGTTGGTACACAGCTTCCTCCATATTTGGCACATAGTCTCTTGCTTAGCACTTTGTATGCTAGGCTAACTGTCCTGAGAATTTCCTGGTAGTTTTTATTCTTTGTCTCCAGTCTCACCATAAGAATTCTGGGATTGCAGATGCCTGCTAATTATCTGGTTTTATCTGTTTTCCTAGCATCTGAACTCAGGCCATCACACCTGGGAAAGTATGCTACTCACAGAGCTTTCTTCCCAGTCCCAACATATAAATTTTGGATGAACACTATTCTGCCCATAATAATGTGTCAAAGTACATCTGTGAACTGTAGAAAATAGGTAAGACATAAACTGAATGGGAATCAAAGGCTCAACCTCTGAACATGTGACTACTAAAAAAAGTACTGTACTTATACACTCAAGATATGTCTTGGGTGTGTATGGACTATTAGAGACTACTTTTATGATTCACTTATTGGATAGAGAGAAACCTTTGAAGTATCCACTACAATTAAAACAAAAATATACTTAAGAAAGGTAGAAAAAGAAAAGAATCGTATTTGAATGCTGATTAGTATATCTATTTTGAAAACCTAAGGATCAGAATTACATTAGTTTCCTATTTGGATTATGCAGTATTTATATACACAGCATCAGATTTATTAATGGATTCTGAATCTAACTAAAAATCTAATTTCTATTTCATAGATTTTGTACACACACATATATGCATATATGAATCAATCAAGATTATTTTATCTTATAAATCAGCATTGTTTTTATTACAACCCATCACATGAAATAAAGTGTAGGATTTTGCACATTTTTTGGTATTATGCTGGTCCTTCAAACACTTTAGACATTGAAATATCTCATATTTCAGATTTCTGTACTAGGCATTTTATCTCACAAAATGAAGGAGGACTTTGAAGTAAAAATATAGAGAACTAGAATTAGAAACTGGAAAAATCTTTATCTAGGCTGGTGTTTATTATATTGAGATTGAGAATGCTTACTATTATTTTTACTGTGTCTTATTATTGTACTTTGTGAATGAGGGTAATAATGTATACATTATATTTTTAAAATGGGTTGGAGAGTAATGTTTCTTGCTTTGGGCTCTTGATAGAAGAAGAATTGTAGAATAGAATGGTACTAGACCATACATGTAGAACAGGGTAGGGAAAAGTGAGGGAAGAAAAGAGGGAGGGAAAAGAAAAGAGAAGGGGTAGAGAGATGACAGAAGATAGGTAGAGAGAAAGACAAATGTATAGAGACGGAAACACACAGAGACTGACAAACAGACCTAGATATAGACAGAGAGACAGACACAAAAAGAGATAGAGACCCAGATGGACAGATGGTGTGGGATGTCCTTCTGTCTATGTGTTGTTTTTATTGGTCAATTAATAAAGAAAATGACTTTGACTGATAGGGTAGAAGAGAGCTAGATGGGAAAACTAAATTGAATGCTGGGAGAAAGAAGGGCAGAGTCAGGGAGAAGCCATGGAGTCACTGCTAGAGACAGATGTGCTGAAACTTTGCTGGTAGGCCAAGACCTGGTGGTGATGCACAGATTAATGGAGATGGGTTAAACTAAGATGTAAGAGTTAGCAAATAAGAAGCTAGAGCTAATGGACTAAGAAGTGATTTAATTAATACAGTTTCTGTGTGACTATTTTGGGACTGAGCTGCTACTAGGCCAGGAAACGAACAAGCGGCCTCCTTACAAGAGACAGAGACAGATACCAGTTGAATCTGACACTTCTTAAGTAAAAGTGGCCTAAGGAGCCAGTGAATGATGGTGCATATTCCAGCTTGGTTCTGAAGTCTAAAAACAGGCACAGCAGATTGCTTTAGTTATTTTGACAATTCAAATGCTTATAATTTTAGAAATAGCATCATAGGTAAAGCCTCAAGTAATGCTTAACTATTTGGGCGTATGATGTGACCCAATATTGATATTAAATTAATGGTTCTGTTTTATGAAGATACCAAATAGTTCAATGATATTTTTAAATAGTTCAGTATTGTAAAATAAAAGGCAAAAGTACAAACCATGGTGGAAATAGATGGATAAGGTTAAGAATAACACCTAGTTCATCTTCTTGAAAGCATCCTAGTATAATTGTACAGAGTTGAAAAACTCTGACTAGTTTACATCATGTGAACATTTCTCCATGAGGTAGTTCTTTAACATCTTGCTAACTGGAAAATTTCTAGTCAATGTGGTAAGGACACGATCCTCTTGAAAACATGTATCATTGCCAGCTCACTTTATTAAATTTAGATATCTACCTAACATATATTCAGTTTTGCATTCCTTCTCTTTCATTCCTTAAGCATTTACTACAAGCAAGCCATGGCATCTTCAAGACTTTTTCTACTATCTTTTTATTGTGCATTCATTCTGTTTTAAAATATTTCATTTTATATTTTTTATTGTATGAAACTGGACTATTTTGCATACTTATGAAATCAATGTATCATACTTCAATGTTCATAGTTTTCACTTTGCTGAAATAAAGAAAATGTTAGTTAATTTTAACTAAATCACTTTCACTCATTCTGACACAATTTCAGGTCCCATACTGCACACAAATAGTACACATACCACCAGTGACTCTGTAATTCTTCAGATACGGGCATTATCATATAAATTTCAACCTTAGTGTTCAAACTTACTGACATATAATAGATTTACATATTTTACTTTCCTAAGACAATGTAATTCAAACATATTCATAGGGATCTTTGTATTCCCAATGATATCTATTTTGTTTATAAAATTACCCTATTATCCTCTACACTTACTCAAAAAGATGAAAACCAGAAATTATGTTGCAATTATTATCAATATTTTCTTTCAAATATTATAATATATGTTATTTAATATAGATTTGGTTTTAATTTCTTAAGGTATGAATGCTATGTTTTTTAAACCTTATTTGGTCCAGAACTTTAAAAAAATAATTTTGAATTGACAAAGTGACAATGACATGTATGAGCTCAAATATAAAGGAAACCTCACTGACAATCCATTCTGGAGGAGTGGCTCAAATTCAAATCCATTAGCATGAAACGGTAAATACCCTTTTCTACACATGTGTACCAGTGGTATCACCCTGACTAGGAAGCACCCCATAATAACCCTATATTCTCTACTTTATATAAAACCACTCTAGGTCCAAGCTATTTCACAAATGATAAATGTAATAAACACACACAGACATACATTCATATGATAACCGCAGAGCTAGTATTTTAGTGCTATATTCTAGTTATACTTGATTTTGGAGGGCTGCACTCAGATTTTTATTAGTACCTTGAAGGTCATAGGGAGAAAAACTTCCTGAATGATCAAAAGAAGGTGAGTGTTTTTTAGAATATGCATCCTATATAGACTGTGACTAATTGGGCTGTGTGTGTGTTGGTGATGTAGCGGCTGGTGTTTGTAAGGCATGACCTTGGCATAGTTCGTGAGGCTCCAAAGCAATTACAGAAGAAACTGATATGGGAACAATGGCAAGAAGCAGAAAAAACTCCCTGAAACGGACTAATTCAGAGTTAGCGTAGCAGCATTAGATGACAGTCAACTTTTAATGAGGGAAGACACGAGGTAATTAAATCTTGACACACAATTATGAAAGAAAATATCAGGTAACAATCTTGCTACACCATATAAAAGAAGAAAAGGCATTTTTTGAAAACTTGCCTGATGCTCTGTCATCTGAAACTATTCTTTATGAGTGCAGGGTGAAGGTCAAGAAGGTAGCTCAACTCCATCAATCCTTTGGACAGTTACAAATGACCTTTCGCTTTCCATAAGACATTCAATATTCTGAATTGGAGGGATACATTTTTCTGTGTTTAGAAAATGGCCAAATTGAAACCTTTCCTACTGCAGGAGGTATACTTTTGTTGACTCTGGACAGCCTCTTCATCCCCAAAGTTGTCTAGGCTGTGATCTCATTTACATGAACTGCTAACACGGAGTAAAACAACACTTTTGTGCTGTGTGTTAAAATTGTTCTACTTTTTGAATCTCTCACTGTAGTTTTTTTTTTTTAAACAATATTGGTCTAATTGAGAATAATACCTCTTTTAAAATGCTTGTGTGACCTCTAAGTTCCTGGAAAGTAAACAATCAATTTTACATTTGTATTAGAAGCTAACAAGGAAGATGGGAGCAAGATTTCATTTCTTGATAGTTCTATTAACCCTTTAAAAAAAACAGTATTTTTTAGTAAGAAATACAAAAGAAAATCATTCACTGAAAAACTAAGATTCTTGCTTTAGAGAATTAAAATTTGTATATTATTTAATTTTATTCTTCTATATTAACTCTACTTGTCATCCACTAATGAAATATAGAGTAAATATGGAAGAACTACTGCCTAAAATTTCATTTTTCAATATTTTAAGAAAACATGATTTAAATCTTAATTCTGAATAAATTAATTGTTGTAGAAGACCACATGGCTATTAACATTAAAAATGCATCTATACCAGTTGAAAAAGAAACTGTTTTCATATTCACTTATTTAATTACTCACTTAACATGAGAATCATGGCTTTCTGTGATGTGTTGAGACCTCTCTGGCATGAGAACACCACCCAGGCACAAAATAGATGATATTCCTACCTATGCATTATTTGCATAATGGGATGACAGAAACCATACAGGTAAGTATGGTGGTAAACTAAATATGTGAGTCCATTGAAAGTAATGAAGTAGATGGGGCCAGATTGCTAAAGAGGACACACAGATGTCAAGCTTACGTCAAATAAACTGTGTTCTTTTGCTAAATAGGCTATTATACTGGTGAAGCCAGGACATACCATTGGACAAGTAATTGATTTACACTGTAGCCCATCTTACATTTTTCAAAAGCCATTTCCTCACTCATGATGATTTTTGACTAATTTTATATCTATTTGACTAAATGTAGAATCAATATTTTATTATTGCCTAATCTTAAAGAGATTGGGACATACACTTGTTATAGCAGCAGGAATAGAATTATAAATAAGACATTTTGGTAGAAATGTGGAATAGCATTTTTGAAGAACAATATTCAATGTTAAATTTTGAAAGAAGTCAATACTTTTCATTTTCCATATGTTCTCTTTATGATTTAGGTAAATTTCAGTAATTGGTAGAACAAAATTAAAAATTATATATTATTCCATTATATATTATCTAATACATATATTTTATATATTCATCTATATTTCAATATCCTACCATATATTTTATAAAAATTTTATTAATATTGTAGATGCATTTATTCATATCATATAAATATATAAATAATGTAATTCCATATTTGTATCATATAAATATATTTGCTTATATAGTTGTTCCTCAGGAATTTTAATATATTATTATATGTGACTTCTATGCGACCAAAAATAATTTTTCTTGCCTGGCGGTGGTGGCGCACGCCTTTAATCCCAGCACTCGGGAGGCAGAGGCAAGAGGATCTCTGTGAGTTCGAGACCAGCCTGGTCTACAAGAGCTAGTCCCAGGACAGGCTCCAAAGCCACAGAGAAACCCTGTCTAGAAAAACCAAAAAAAAAAAATTTTTTTCTTGAACCATAAAAATATGCATGTCACTTAATGCACTTGAAATGATTGATATTTAAGGTAACAACAAAAGAGCAATGTGTGTGTGTGTGTGTGTGTGTGTGTGTGTGTGTGTGAAATTATATACTATTACACAGTTGAAACAGTTTGAAATTCAGTTCAGACAATGTAAGGTCATCCTATGGTAAGTTTTTATGAATTTTACTAAGAATATGGTTGTGAGTTGATGCAAAATTCTTACAGAAGTTTGAATGCATTAGCGTTGCTCGTCTCTTCTGTAAACAATGTCAACTGGAAGTGCAATCTAGTTTTAAAAAGGATAAACTTTAGATATTAAGTTTATTTGCAACATGATTTATTTTTAACAGGAAAATGTACTTCATTTTTTTAAACTTAAAGAATTGGACTTGCAGAATTATTTGAATTACAACCTAAAAATAGTGAATTTCATTTTGCACACTGTAGGGTAATATATAATTTTTTCTAGTTTCAAATAATAGTAATAAGAAACAGAAAACTTCAGTGGTATTAAGCTTTCCAACTAATTTTAGAAGAGAAGTTATGTTACCCAGGTGAAGTGGGAAAAACTGGTCGCCTCTATGTGCTCTCCAACAGTATCTGTTCGCTCTGACCTTGACTAACCCAGGAAGTCTTCAGAGATGCTGGAGCATGTTACTTGTACGGTAAGAGATCTTTAGCCTCTGGTATTTTTATTTTACATGCATAACTTACATAATTTAGATATACTATTTCTGGGACCATCTATATTCATGACCACAAAGAAACCACCATGAAGCCCAGGTGCATCAACGAATCCAGAGATGCCATGTCCCTCACAAGAGTCAATTTTATTTGTTTTTATTTGTGGTGTGTGTGTGTGTGTGTGTGTGTGTGTGTGTGTGTGTGTGTGTTTGTGTATACATATGATGTGAAGTACTTGTGGAATACAGATGACAATCTTGGCTATGGTCCTCTTCCACCTTATTTGACACGGAGTGTTTGTTATTTGCTGCTACACCTGCCAGACATGATGGACTGAAAGACTCAACAGTTCCACTGTCTTGCATTTTACCTTTCAATGAATGCTAGGATTACAGATGTGTGACTTTGTTTGGTTCCTTTGTGAGTTCTGGGGATTTGAACTCCAGGAATTCTCACAATTATTAAGCAATATCTTTATATACTGAAGTTTATCTCTACAGCTCAATAATAATTTTTAACAAAGTGTTGATATATTAGACTATTTAGAAACTTGATTGTGACAAATTTTATTCACGAGACAATCTCATTATAGTCTCTACATTCAGTAAGAAAATGCAGATGGAAGATCTTCTTTTCAGCTGTCTTCTTTAATCAGCATAAATGATAGACATATCAAATGATCCATTGCATGTTCATATATACTGCTACAAGAACCACCCATTAGGAATATTACTGTAAGCAAACATCTGAAATAAAGAGAATGTTCCAGGTAGGGATTGTAAAGCAATACAAATAATGAATTTTATAAAATGAGTAATGTAGTTAATCCCAATGTTCAAAGTGTGTTGGTAAAAAGTAGCTACATTATCATCTTCATAGCTCTCTTACTGGTAATCTTACTGAAACACCAGAATGATTGAATTTTTCTATATCAAAAGAATATTTCTATATTATACAAAAGAAATTAATCTTCAGCAATATTGTTCAAAATGACACCACTGCAGCAATGACAGGTACAGAGTTTGGGATGGACTCCCTGGCCAGGCCAAGTAAATGATAGATATGCTGAGAGCATAGTGTGCTGGTTGATGACCATCTTGTCACCTGCTGCTGTGGTGTGAATATCCTCTTCAGCTTATGTTGAGGTGGGAATGCTATTCTCTTGGTGTTCAGAGGTCAGACCTTAAAGAATGATCATATTTTGAGAGCTGTAATCTCATATTACTTTTGCAGCAGGTAGTGCCAAGATACAAGAGGGAATTCAATGCCACCTTCTCTACTGTGTAATTTTCTTATCGTCGTATGTCTTCCAACATTTTATCATCCAGCAAGGCCCTCACTCTATTCCCTTTATCTAAACTTCCTAGCGTTCATAATTGTGAGCTAAATAATTCTAGTTCTTTATATTATTATTTTAGTTTGTGATATTCTTTTACAGTGATAGGAACTAGATAAAACCATCAACCTACCTATAAAGCATAACACCCACTGTGTAAAAAGAAGGCTGAAGGTAATGGGCTGGCAGAGGTTTATCTTCAGTCAGGTGATTTGGCAATAAGTAAAGCAGAAACTTCCTTACCATTTTGAGAAAAAAAAGAATTGAACTGCACATTTTGTTACTGAATAACGGAAAAGTCTTGACCTAGGAGGGAGTTTACTCTTATTTTATGCTTCATTTTATTTGTTTGGAGCAGTCACAATACTGACTGGAAAAGATGCTTAAGATATGTCTTAGTACAGTCACAGTCCATAGAAATGGCTCTTCTATTTATAAATTGATTCCTCAAATCCCTCGTCAGAATATTTGGAAGATAGAAGTAAAACTTAAAATTGATTTTATGGTTAAAGGAAACTGTTAACAGCATGTATAAGAAATGAACTGAGTACAATTTACAGCTAATTAGAGGAAATTTTTCATCCACTGAGTTACAACTTTTTGATTTTGATAGTGAGATCTGTGTATGGTGGAAAACATAAAATTTCAAATGGATGATACATTTCATTATCACATTGATGCTGACAGGGAATTCCATTTCTATTTCACATCCAAATGACATGACGCAATGACAGATGTAGCGTCTGAATATCCACAGCTGTCCTTTGAGGTTCAGCACATGAGTTTGTTATTTTTGGCAATTGCACATCAGTGTTTGTTAGTGGGCATGAAAATGGCTTGATCAAAGCCAATTACAAAATACTGGTTCTCTATTTCATCCTCTCAAAAAAAGATCCATTGATACGTTCACCATCTAATGCTGCATGACAAATCACAAACACTTAAGTCATATTTTTTTTCAAGAACTACAGTTTCTTCAGATAAAGAGCCCAAGAACACTTAGCTAATTTCTCTGTTTAAGAATTTTTTAAGCCTGTATTGTTGGCCTCAGTAAGTCTGTGTTTATATCTGGATTTGACTAGGGATGATTTTAAATTTAATTATCATGTTACTGGTAAAGTATATATATTTGTAATCAAATGTTTAGGGTCTCAGTTTCCCTGCTTGCACTCAGTCAGGTACTGCTCTCAACTTCTGGGGTCTCCCGAATTGTTTTTGGTATTTGATTCTTCATAGGGCATCTAAGAACACTAGGATCATGGTTTCAAGATTGAACACCTCTCAACTAAATGAATTAAATAAATTATTTTGGAATTGTATTACATCTTAAAATTGCTATAACACATTATCAGAAAAGCTAGAATTTATTGTCTTTTCCATATGTGATTAATTAGAAGCAGATTACTAGATTTGGAGAATTATTACTAAAAATTTAAACTACTGCTAGTATTTTGTATGCTGATATGTTTCTTTGTATTTAGAAATTGATATGTTTTAATGTTTCTAAGACATGGGTTAAACTTGTCCTGTGAGCCTGGGTTTTTCTTACGGTTTTTGAAGCTGTTTTCCTTCCAGTTTCTGTAGCCACTTTACAGAATCATTAGGACTCTAATAATTCTGCCTTTTGTTTTGACCTATAATTGTTAATTGAGATTATCCTAACATTACTATCAGAATATACGGTTAATAATGAGAAAGAATGCATTCGGCTCAAGACAGGATGGATAAAGAAACCTAGAATGATGTTTAGTTAGTGAGAAAGACTCTTGAACAAGAAGGCAGTAGAGGAAGCAGGAATGGAAATATGAATGTACATGATTAACAGCACGATGCCTGAATGTATGAAAATATCATAGGAATCTATATCATTAATATGTGATAAAAATTATGTTAGTCCCCAAAGATACCAAATACATAAGCTTATTGAACTTCATAAATATCATAGAAGGAATAACACTGCATATATTAGGAAATGGTAAAAATGTTTGACAAAACAATTATTATAACAAACTTCTAAAAAGAGATGGCTTTCAGCTAAGTACATTTTCTCTAAAACATAAATTTTTATATAAGTTTGTCATCTTTTAAGATAATTGATACTATCTTTTCCTCATGTATTGATAATAAAATACATACAAACTAGTAATTCAGGTATTACTTTCTATTTTTTTTTTCATTTGTTCATGAAATCTGTTTGTCCTGGTGGCTGTTCTATTGCTGTGAAGAGACACTCTGACCAAAACAAATTATAACAGAAACCATATAATCAGGGGTTTGCTTTGTAGTTTCAGGGGGCTAGTCCTTGAACATTGTGTCAGGGATTACCACTACAACCAGGCAGGCATGGCATTGAGACAGTAGCAGAGAGCTCATAACTGATCCGTAAGTAAGTTACAGGCAGGGAGAGGATGACACTTAACCTGGTCGATACTTTGAAACCTCAAAATCCACCCTCAGTGACACAATTCACTCAACTAGGCCACTCCTGTTAAAACAGTCACCAACTGTGGAGCAGACATCCAAGTATATATGATTCTATGGGGGCCATCCTCATGCCAACCACCACATTCTACTTCTTAACCCCCAAGCCTTATAGCCATATCATAAATGCAAAATACATTCAGTCCAATTTCATCAATCTCCATCGGCTCTCAAAGTCTGAAGACTTTAAAAGTTTAAAGTCTCTTCTAATACTTCAGGGAATCTCTTAATTATACACTTCTGTAATATCAAAATGCTATTTACATGCTTCCAACCCAATCTGACACAGAATATGCTTGTCATTCTAAAAGGGAGGAAAGGGCACAATGAGGAAAGCTGGACCAAAGCAAGACTGAAACCCAGCTGGGCAAATTCCAACATCCTTACTTACAAATCTTTCCTGATTTCCCAATTGCAACACCTTTCTCTCTCTCTCTTGGGCTGGTTCCATAACCTGTCTGTAGTAATCTTTGGCAGGTATCACAGTCCTTTAGCATTTTCAACAACTTGGTGTCTCCAATGCAATCTAGGCTTCACTGTCACAGCTTCAAGCAATGACTTCTCTGGATCTCCTTGCAGAAATTCATCCTTAAACATGGAGCAATAGTCCACAAACCTTACACTTGTATCTTTCTTGATAAACTCAGAATCACAAATGGCCAGAGATTCCAAGTTCTGCTGCCTTTTTGGTTTCGATCCAGATTCCTTCCTTGAATTAGATTTGCAGAAACTTCCCCTGGTTGATGATTTCTATTGATGCATAAGCTTTCTTTTTACAAGTTCCAAGGTTACCTGATGGGTCTTGCCCCTATGGTACCACACCCTTTATTATGTTTAGCATCATGCCTTTCTTTAAACTTCTCATCGAGTTGAGCTCCAACATTATACTCTCTGGTGCTCTTTTTCTCTTTGAAGTGTGAAGCATTTGTATTTGTGTTGCCCTGTTTTCTCTTTTCCATTGTAGATCTGCATAAGAGTTATCACTTATAACCATGTGACCCAGTCAAAAATAGGCTATGTTGAAATTTCTTATGCCAATATTTTAGTCCAAAACTCTTCTGTATGCCCTCCAATAGATTTTTTTTGGACAAGGGCAGAAAGCAGCCACATTCTTGTCAATATATCATACACACACACACAAATGTCTCCAATATTTTTCCCTGCTGAAATCTCTTGAATTGGACCTCCACAGTCCACATTTCTCTCAGCACTGCTGTCTTCCAGTCCCCTACTAGGATGACGCATTATATCCCCTTAGCTGCTTTTCTCATCCAAAGTCCCAATATCTTCCATATCACTCAGTACAACAGTATAGACAGGCCTGTTACAGCAACACCATGATTCTTGAAAGAGGCTTTTTTGAATCACCAAGCAGCTCACAAATCATGACATGGAGATTTGTTATTAGATATGAATTCTTGACCTTAGCTTATGTTTGTCCCACTGGCTCTTATAACTTATATTAACCAGTTTCTCTTCATCTGCATTTTGCATTGAGACTTTTTACTTTTCCTTCATTCTTTATGTTCTTACTTTCACTGCTTCCTCCATGTCTGTCTGTCTGTCTTGCAGCTGCCTAGTTGACAAGCCCAGGGCATTTCTTCTTTTTCTCCCTTATTCTCATCTATCCTCTCTCTCTCTCTCTCTTCACTTCTCTCCTCCATATTTTTTCCAACTGCCATCTCTACCTACCACTCTACTACCTAGTTAATTGGCCGTTCAGCTTTATATTTGACCAATCAGGTGACTTAGGAAGGAGAGGTGAAAATTGAACACAATTTTATATAATTAAACAAACACAGCATAAACAAATGTAACACATCTTTGCATAAAGTAATATTCCACAATACATTTCTGTCTTAATTATTGTTCTCTTGCTGTGAAAAGACACCTTGACTAAGGCAACTTATAACAGAAAGCATTTGTTTGGGTGCTTGTTTGCAGTTTCAGAGGATTAGTCCATCATTACCATGAAAGGCAGACATGGCACTGGAACAGAAGTTAAGAGTTCACATCTGATCCATAAACTGTATACAGAGAGTAGGATTATGTCTGGAATGAACATTTGAAGCCCCAAAGTCTACCCTTAATAATACATGTTCTCCAACAAGATCACATCTCCTAAATCCATTAATGAGCAAGAAAGAGTGAAATATATAATCCTATGGAGGCAATATTTACTCAAGCCACCACACTGTATACTGTATTTTGAGATTATGACCAAACTATACATTTTCACAAGGTCAAATACATTTGTGAAGCATAACAAATTGTATTATTAAAACAGGTATACTTGAAGCCAACATGACACAAGATCTGTGACAAAGGGAATTTGAGTTATATTATAGCATTTCAATAAAAGACTCAAGATTTACTCATTTGAAAATGCAGAAATATTTCTATACTCAATGAGAAAAACCTCAAGAAAAAAATCTTAAATGTCTAAACTGAACAACTAAATAATGCATAGGAATTAAAATAAAATCATTTTCTGAAAGAAAGATAAAAGTGATATAAACAGAGAAAATGTCAATAGATTTGGACAATAATCATTATCGCTTACTGAGTTAAACAGAAGTGTAGGGGCTGGGGAGATCAATCACTGCTGCTCTTCCAAAATGGAAAATCAGTTCCTAGCATCCATACTATGTTTGTCACTTCTATTAACTCCAGCTCCTGCAGAATCTTGCCCTGTTTTCACCTCTGAAGATACTGCTTATTTGTGCACAAACCACACAAACCTCTGCATAAATCTAATATATAGATATAATAATATTAACAATAAAATATCAAATATTTACCTAAACATTGAGATTAATGGATCTAGGGCTTAGTACATCATAGACAAGTTTTGTACTACAAATATACTCCCCTAGAACCAGGATTTCTTTTTAAGAATTTAACAAGGAAATTGCTAAAAATAGAAGCAACAGTTAAAGACTATAGGCGCTAGGTACAATTTCAGCTAATTAAGTTACTGACAGACTATATTTATCTTTATTGAGATATACTTCCCAATACATGGCTGAGCTCTAGGAGGGAAACTGAGACCCTAAACTCAATATCTGGAGACCTTGTTAGAATCCTTAGTATAAGTACGCTAATTTACAAGACATGTGATAATGCTGGCTGCATGTCTTCAAGGCTGTAAGGTGAGCCTCCTTTTTATTCTATTTCAAATGATTCATTATGAGATGTATTGTATTTCAAAATCCCCCACCTGTACATAATAGTGCATCACCATAATTATGATCCTCTAGTTGGCTTTCTCCCCTTTGGTTGGGTGGCGGCACCACGCAGCTCCTAAATAAAGACATTGAGACTCATCGTTAGCTACAAATTTCTAACTTACATTATCCCATTTCTATTTTACTACATTTAGGCTCTGGACTTTTTGATTTTTCTTTATTCTATATGTCTTTCCTTCCCTCTTACTTCATGGCTAGCTGGATGGTTTAATGGCTGGCCCCAGCATCTCCCTCTTCTTTTCTTCTCTTCTCTTCTTGTCTTGTTCTTCTTCTGAGCCTGAATTTCTCTTACTATATTTTCTCTCTGCCTGCCAGCACTGTTTATCCCTATCCTACCTACCTATTGGTTTTTAATTAGCTTTTAATTAGGCCAAGTAGGTGCATTTTATGTTGAATGCTATATTGGCATTATGTGTCAAGCCTGTGGCATAGATTTTATTTTGTATTAGTGTACTACGAATTTAACTTTGCATTCATATTGTAGAAGTTACAGTTGTTATAAAATTAATAATTATCTTGAGTTATATATAAAAAATTATTCAATAAAGCATGAGTTTGAACCATTGTTTAGATTTAGTTTCAAATATCAGTATTGTATCTGAGTTTTTATGACAGCAGTGAGATTTAAAATATGAAATATTGTAGGATTTCATAGCTTCTAATACCCTGCGCTATTACTAAATGCATTATTCTCAGATCTGAGCATTCAAGCAATGGTACAACTATTTTTCTTCTGCCCAAACACAGTAGATATAATACAGTACTATAAAATATAGTAAACATTATTAAATTTTACATTTTAATACCAATTTCATAGTGCATAGCTATATCACAGTAAGAAGCCTATAAGCTTCCCACACCATGTCATAAAGTATCAGCACATATATAACCAAGAGAGCGGTGGAGGTGGCTAAAGTGGTAAAGAGCTTGTGGCATAAGTGTGAGCATATCAGAATGGGGTATAATAAATAAAGTTATGAAACCAGATAAAATAAAGTTTTTGAAGTACCTTAATTTTTTCAAGTGTGTTGTACATAAATTCAAAGCATTATAGCATATTGGAGAGTAATTAACTTATTTTTAACCTTTTAAAATTTATTCTACTTTCATATAGTACATACTGACTCCAGATTTCCCTCCTTCTAACCCTCCTGCTCCCTTTATCTCATCCAGACCCACTCCTCTTTAATTATCTTTCATAAAAAAGGAGGTCACCCAGGCATGTAAGCAGAATATGGTGTAATAAGTTACAGTAAGATAAGTCACAAGCCCTCATATCAAGGTTATACAGGGCAACCCAGTAGGAGCCAAAGGTGCTAAGAGCTGGCAAAAGTGTCATGGATACTCCCATTCCCACTGTTAGGTGTCCCAGAAAAAAACACCAAGCTAACAATCACAGCATGTATGCAGAGAACCTAGTTCAAACCCATGTAGGTTCCATGATTGTCTCTCTCTCTCTCTTTTTTTTTTTTCATTTAAACACTGCTTGGCCCATTAGCTTCAACCTCTTAACCTAATTCTTATCATCTATGTAGCACCATGAGGTGCGCTTACCAGGAAGATTCTAGCCTACGTCCATCCTGGGTCTGAGCTTCATGCCTCTGCCTCAGAGAGCAGAGCTATCGCGAGGGGAGCATGGCATCTCTGTCTGAGGCATCTGGCTCTGAGAAGAGCTGCGTGAATTCTGACCTCACTTCCTCTTCCTGTCAGCATACTACTCTCTTTACTCCACCCACCTATGTTCTAACCAATCAGGACCAAGCAGTTTATTTATTGCTTAACCAATGAAATCAACAGATTGATATATGACACTCCCACATCACTTCCCCTTTTTCTGTTTAAACAAAAAGGAAAGGCTTTAACTTTAATACTTTCAACCTATATAAACCTTACTCAGTTGTTTTTGTGGACCATGTTCTCATAGTGTCCTGACGCTTCTGAATCCTAAAATTTATTCTCCACCTCTTTTCCACCTAATGTTTGACTATGAGTCTCTGTATCTGCTCCTTCAGTTGCTGGATGAAGCCTTTCTGATGATGATTTGCCAAGGCACCTTAAGTGTGGAAGAGTATCATTAAGAATCATTTTATTGACTAGGTCTCTTGGCTATGTAGCCTCCAGTTCTTGGACATCTAAGCAATAATACTTTCAGCTAGAAAACTGCCCAGAGACTGCTCTTCAGTTACATAGATTCTGTTCATTAAAGTATAGGGAGTGGTGATTTGCTAAGAGTTATTTTTATCCTTGAAAGTTAATCTAATTCTTAGGGTTGAATGTGTTTATTTGGTGACAACATACTTTCAGAAAACTGCTTTTCCATTGCCAAACTTATATTTAATTTTCTGTGTTAATTTATCCAAGCAGTTGTTTTATAACCTCTAGATAAAGGCAGAGTACTAACAGAAAATATTCTAGACTGACTTTATTAATCATATTAAATAGAAATAATATATCAGGAATCCACAGTTAAAATTTGTTACGTTGAAAAAAGAGATGAGAAAAAATGTAATGCAATTAGAAAGTGTATATCAGAGTAAATATCTAACCATTTTCAGTTCTTTAACATTTGGTAGTTTGGAGCATTAATTGAGCTAATGGTAAGAGGAATTTTAAGATGTAATCACCTTTAAGTCATCATACTTATTTATTTTTCATTTGATAAAAATTTTCTGTAATTAATTTTGATATTTTTTATTTTCCATCAGTTAATTGCCTTGATATTACAAAAACATGCTTTGGGTCAAGATTAAATTAAGAAGGAGCATATGGATTCATGCTGACAGATTTTTCATCACAAACATTCATGATTATAAACAAATAAAGTAGATGGTTACTGTAGATGTAAAATATAATAGAAAAACAAGCCTCAGATGAAAGCTCTGTTTTTCTTTTCTTGTTTTGAAGCTGGTATATAAGCATTATGCTCCACTATTCCACTTACATACACAGTATGTTTACCTCTGTACAACATTTCTCCCCTTCTCTCTTCTTTACTTTCCACACTTCCATCCTCAGTAGTCAATGCACAGGCTAATAAAGAGAAAGCCCCCAAAGAAGCAATTATGTGGTTCATAAATATTTTTAAAAGTCTGCAAAATCTATATTATCAAAAGAAATGCAAATTAAAAGTACTCTGAGCTTTCTTTCTTCCAGTCAGATCTTGAATGATCAAGCAAAAAGGAATATAATTGCTGGTAAAGATCTGGAGGTAAATTGCAAATTTATTTGGCTTACTCACTTTCATGTCATATTTAAATATGAATTTTCACTATGTAAGGGTAAGATGTACATCTGTTTTAATAATATAAATAAGATTTAGTGTGGATCTTAAGAAAACTATGTTTCAAATGTAATTTCCAGGAGTCCCACAATTGTCCAAGCTACACAACTGTCATGTATAACATGCAACTCTCAAGCTATTGGTCCAGAATATGAGCTCCTATCAGCCAGGTTATCTCTTTCTGTGGGTCTTCCTGTGATGTCCTTGACTATCCTGGCTCCTCCCATCCTCCTCCCTTTCTTCAGCAGGATTTCCTGAGCATGGACTAGTGCTTAAATGTTGAACTCTATATCTGTTTCCATTAGTTACTGGATGAAGTCTTTCTAATGACAATTGGAAATTGTCACTAATTTGATTACTGGGGGATGGCCAGCTTAGGCTATGTATCCACGATTTCTAGGAGTCTTAGTTGTGGTCATCCTTGTAGATTCGTAGACATTTCCCTTGTATCCATTTTCTACCTGACTTCAAAACGCATCCTCTTTCCATTCATCTTTTTCAGTACTCTCCCCATCTGCATGACGAGATCTCTCAAGTACCCATACCAATCTGCTCTCAGACCACTCAGGAGATCTCTTATATTCCCCTTCCCAGGGAAATTCATGTGTTCCCACTTGAGCCCTGCTTTTTGGCTAGCATCTCTGCATCTGCGGATTGTAACATGGTTATACTTTACAGCTAATATCCACTTCCAAGTAACTACATATCATGTTTGTCTTTCATGGTCTAGATTACCTCACTTCAAGATGACATTTTTTCTAGTTCCATTCATTGGCCTGAAAATTTTGCAGTGATGCCATTGGTTTTAACAGCTGGATAATACTCACTCCCCTTTTCCCCTCCAAAAGCATCCTGAGTGAGGTAACCCAAGAAAGATGAAAATGATATGGACTCACTCATAAGTGGTTACTCACTGTAAAGCAAAGAATAAAAAGCCTATAGTCACAATCTTAGAGAAGCTAAATAACAAGTTGAACCCTAGAAAAACATACATAAGATCCACCTGGAAAGGGGACATAGACAATATTGTGTGACAAAATTGGGAGTGTGGGTGTGGGCAAGAAGGTAGGGTGGAATGGAAAGAGAAGGAGACGGGGAGGGAGGAGAAGAACTTGAGGAAAAGGGATTGCCTCCAGGTTTTTGCCTTGAGTTCTTAACCAGATTTTTCTGGATGACTGTGATGTGGAAGTGTAAGCAAAATAAATAGTTTTCTTTTTTGATCATGGTGTTTATCAAAGCAATAGAAACTCCAATTAAGACAGAAATTGGTATTATGTGGTTACTGCTGTGAAAGGAACTCAGCATATTTTGGTGAGAATTGTGGAAGGACTTCATAACTTTGGCTTGGAGATGCTTTTGGAGTGAAAAGAGCAGAGTGTGCTGGTCTGTCGGAACTGTGGATATATTGCTGACAGTAATCCAGATTATTGAAGGCTGTCTTGGCAGGTTTCAAGCGGGAGCAAAGATTTCACCAGGGCTGATTTCTTGAATGTTGTATGTGATCTATGGTGTCTAATCTGCTCAGGAAAAATAATGGGCTGTAATTAACAGGAAATCCTTTGCTTTGCTGGTCATCTGGAACTGAGAAATCTAGCAGTTAAAGGAGATCAGAATCATTGAGGTCAAATTGGGAGTATTTCCACAAAGTCATCACACAGAAGTTGTGGTTCAAAGTGGTTTGAGGTTTCATCTCATGTTGACAGCCAAACTTCATATATGAGTCACTCTGGAATTAATTTTGAAAGCATGTCAGGGTCATGGATAGCAGGATGGCAGAGCTGAGCACCCGAGCAGAAGCCTGTGGAGGCATTGATGATGGGGAAGCCCGAAGCCTCAGCTGCCATAAAAGACAAAGCTTGAGGGAGTCCTGGATAGAAGTTTAAGTATTTGGCAAAATATAGCAGTCAGAATCTCTAGGGAGATCCGAGGAAACATTTTTGGTGAAGGTGCAGGGGAGTTGCAGAGATCCCAGCATGTTGGAGGTATCAGTACCATGGATGATCATCAAGGATGAGAACAGTGCAGTGGAGAGACACCGAGCCCTCAAGAGATGACATTGCGTTTTGCAAACAGCAGTGCTGAAGAAAAGGAGCCCCTTGGAACACAGAGGACCAAGAAGGGGCCCTAAATTTTTATACCACTGAAATTTGTTTTTGCTTTGGGTGTATTTTGACTATGCTCCTATTATTCTCTCTTGAAATTAGACAGCATTTAACATATTTTTGATTTTACTGGAAACTTCAGTCTTAGGAGCATGTATATTTTAAATAAACATTGCAATTTTAGTGAGAATTTGAACTTTTAAGAAGACTGCAGTTTTAGAGAGACTATGTTTAGAGAGGTTTAAACTTTAAAATTTACTTTGGATGTCTTGAAAAATATAACTTTAAAGAACCTTTCAATTTTCAAACTTTTTGAGATGTTTTATATTTTAGCATCAGTATTAAATTGAGTTCTTGGGAATGAACAAGAAAGGGATAATTATGATTTACAAGTGATATGTTTGTGTGTAAAGTTTACAAAGGGTCAGTTGTGCTGGCTAGTTTTATGTGAACTTGTCACAATCTAGAGTCATTTGGGAGAAGGTTATTAACTGAGAAAATGCCTCCATCATATTTTACTTAAGCAAGCTCATTTTCTTGATTGATAACTATTATGGAAGATCCCAGTTTACCCTGAGTGGTGCCATCCCTGGGATTGTGGTCTTGGATAATATGAGAAACGAAACTGAGCAAACCATGAGGAGCAAATCAACAATCAGCATTCTTCCATGACTTCTGCATCAGTTTCCGTCTTGAGTTTCTGCCCGGATTTTCCTGGAGGACTGACTGTGATGTGGAAGTGTGATTAAAATAGACTTTTCCTCCCCATTTTGCTTTTGTTATGGTATTTATCGTACCAATATAAACCTTAACTGAAGAGCTATTAGCTGTTGGGCAATGAAAAGTCAACGTTGTGCCGCTGGTAGGTAGAGCATGTTATAGAGCAGACTCCACTACCAAGATTATTTGGGAAGCTAACATTGGAGTAGATATTTAATAAATAATAAAAATTAATAAGAAGAGAAAAGGATATTTGCTGTGGGACAATGGTCTTGTACCCTGTAAAGATTTGTCATTTGTATTGGTTTAATAAAATGCTGATTGGCCAGTAGCCAGGCAAGAAGTAAGTATAGGCAGGATGACCAGAACAGGATAATTCAGTCTGCAGTCATCAATCAGGCAGAGAACTTGAGATAGCATGTCTCACTGATAAAAGGTACCAAGCCATGTGGCTAACGAAGACAAGAATTATGGGTTACTGTAAGATATATGAATTAACTAATAAGAAGCCTGAGCTAATAGGCCATCCAGTTTATAATTAATCTATGCCTCTGTGTGCTTTTTTGGAACTGAATGGCTGTAGCACCAGGTGGACCAGAAACCTCTGTCAATAGACATTGGATAGGTGGAAAAGTTGGAGTAGGTGTGAGAGAAGTTAATATAGGAGAGTGAAAATTATTGAATACAATGTATGAAATTCTTAAAGCATTAATAAACATATTATTTTTTTCTTTTCAAGTAGTTAATAATTCTAATGCTTTGAATTGTTAAAAATGATTGCTTATTGGAAATGGTAAGTTAACCGAAATAATCACATTAAGAAATCAGATGTGATTAAAATAAAATACACAGAAGAATGATACAAATACAGAAATTTATCACTATCATTTAATTCTAATTACTAGCCAGAATGAATACTGTATCAAAAAGCTTTCACAAGATGGGGATATGAACCATGATCAATAGCTCTGTCAGTATTGATAAGATTATTTAAAAATTATAAAATAGGAAAATAATTTTGCAGCCAATGCAGCAGATTTCTCATGTGCTACAGCTGATCAGGTGACATAGCAGCAGAATGAACACACTGGATTTCAGTGACTCTGCTTAGTAATATTCAATTAACTTTCTCCCTGTTTGTCTCCTATCTTTTCTTTTCTATTAATATCTAGCAAAGTAGGTTAGTTATAGAGTGCTGGCTGGTATATATAGGACCCTGTTCTGTGAAAAAAAAGTCCAAACACTGTTGAGAAGTCATCTTTTATTAAAAAAAATTTTGCTCTGTATATAGAGGTAAGCATTGCATTAACACACAGAATTTAATATCTTAAATATGCCTCTTTATTATATTTGCTTAGGATGACTAAATTGATGACAAAGGTATGACTTGATTGCTTAATCAAAATCCCAATAAATGTCATCCTGAGTGTCAGATGTTTAACAATAATTCTCCTGTGAGAACAATTTAAGTTTCATCAATTACAGGTTTGTCCTATTAAGAATCGGTGATGACAACTCATTTACAGAAAAAATAAATTTCCCTTTCCCATCTAGTCCTGAGAAAAACTTACAGTTGTATTTTAAAATTTTGTTCTACCAAAACTATGGAAACCCTGCTGATTTTTGTTCATGTGCTTAAGCATAGAGGCAGGAGATTCTTAGAATTCCCCCAGATCTAAAAAAGTAAAAATGTTCTGAATATTCTCTCATAATATGTTGAGCTTTCTGCAGTTCTAATATGTAGAACAGACTCAGTGGAAGAGTTTCAGGTTACTGGTGGAACTCTGAAATAGCACAATATTACTATGGCAGAATGTTAGGTGAACTGACTGGCAATTGAAGGAATATCAAAGAATCAGGAAAACACAGCTATAGAAGAACTTGGTAGAATGTTTCCTTAAAGAGAATTAAATAGGTAAGGGAAAATAATTTAGCTAACATTCTTCATTTTCCCAAGAAATTGGTGTATGACACTGACTATATATATATATATATATATATATATATATATATGTGTGTGTGTGTGTGTGTGTGTGTGTGTGTGTGTGTGTGTGTGTGTTTCAATTTGATTTTTTTTTTTTTTTTGGTTTTTCGAGACAGGGTTTCTGTGTGGTTTTGGTGCCTGTCCTGGAACTAGCTCTTGTAGACCAGGCTGGTATTGAACTCACAGAGATCCACCTGCCTCTGCCTCCCAAGTGCTGGGATTAAATGCATGCGCCACCACCGCCTGGCTTTCAATTTGAAATAAGAACATCTCAATCAGAGTAATACAAAGCACAAAATAACAGTTCTGTACCTGAATTCTAACACTTGTGGAACTTTTTATTTATTTGCTTTATACGCAGGCATTGCTAAGCTCTTAGAGGGGAAGTATCTAGTATGCTCCTTATTATCTAAAAGTTTGGTATACTATATCAAATTATTAATGAATATTTATACATTCCATTCTGTATTGTCATTCAAAATAATTGTAAAGTACAACCTTAAATTTTCAGTTTTAACCCATGGAAAATAAAGTGAAATTAATACCTGTAAGGTCTCAGATGCCCCCAATGTATTAGTTTTTCAGACTTTTAAAAAAATCAAAGAGCATTTCACATGGCCATGAATTTCATCACAAGTAAATGGTCTTTAGTCATCTTGTGCTGATATGTCTGCATTTCCTGAATGAAATGTTTTCATTTCAGATTTATGTGATTGTAATTATTACTTCTCTGAATTAGCTGCAAACATTCCTAGGGCATTGCAGTTGATAAAGACATTTGATTCATCATTTGCACTCTTTACATATACATTAGTTATTTCAAGATGGAATTTTAATATTTGGAATCCATTATGTAACTGTCTTTGCAACACTAATTTAGAAAATTTCCATTTTTTAACTGGTCCATTTTTTATGATCACTTCTTTTCCATGTTATAGTTATTCATTTATTGGTTCTTAATTTTCCAGTTTTCTCAATTCACGCAAATAAGCTTACTTGCATTATTGTTACAAAATGTAAAAAAATCAGGGTGTCTTCGATATCAGAAACATGGTATACTCTATGAGAGGCCAAGATCAAGACACTAAATGTTCCAGAGTATAGACAAGAATATGTGCAGTGTCTCTTCATTACTTATAGATGACTAGAATCCTCTCCTCTGCTCTCTCTCCTCTTCTCCTTTTCCCTGTCCTCTCCTTTCCCCTCATATCCATGATCTTCTTCTATCCTTTTTACCTCTTGCTCTTTCTCCTATTTTAGTTTTTTAACCTCTCATTTCTCTACCCTTCCTTAACCTTTTATTACTCCCCTCTTTTCCTTCTTTTCCTCTTCTCCTCTTCTATTCCTTCTCCACTTTTCTTCTATTATCTTCTCTTAGCTGTGAGTTATTCATGACTTTATGAACAACAATATTTGAAATTCACATGAAGTTAATATATGATAAGTATTATACTTTTGAATTCACTTTTTGATTTTTTTTTTAAATTTGGTATACAAAATGATTTTATTATTACTTGAACGCTCAGTAAAAGAGGTTAGTATCACGTTGAATTCAGCACTTACATTTAATAACTTATTAGATACAATCGCTTTTCATACATTTTAATGGCAGGACAGAGAAGATAGGCCAGGAAGTTGAGTTTCTTCTGTCTTGTCATAGAAAGCACTCTTTTACAGGGTTTTATTATGATGATTTGATTGAGTCTTAAATATCAAGTCCCCACATCTGAGTGTCATCCAAAAGTCTGTTTTAGTGGCATACATCTGTTACCTTAGTACTTAGGATGCTGAGGAAAGAGGAATAATGAGAGTTTAAGGCTAGCCTGATCAATGCAGAATACTACTGGTCAAGTTGGAATACAAGGAAAAGTCCATTTACACCAAAAAAGAAAAAAAATGCTTACTGTCATCACTATATGAATAAATGGATTGTTTCTAACACATGGCCTGTAAGTTCCTGACACTATATAAGAAATAAAATTTGTTTAGTAGATCTATGAATAAATATGCCTTGAGATTATTACATTGTTTCTTAAACATTGACTCAAAGCAATAGAGATAGAAAATGTTTAAAGATTAGACTGCATTAACAAAAAAAAATGTTTTTATCAACAGGCATTGCCAACACAGGAAAACTAAAATCTGTAAGATAATGAAATCCAGAAGTGATAAAGAAAACAAACATCTAAAAATAGCTTTGTATAAAAGTGCATAGACTGAATTTGAAGCTCTAAATGCATTTTCTTGTAGTGAGCATCTCTTCATCTAGACTCAGGAAATCTATGTGATATAATTTTATAAAGTAAATCTACGCTCTGCTTATATTTTTGGTTCTGTTACTAGCTTATGGAATGTCAGGATGAATTCTTCAGTATGTGGATGCTGTGGTCAGGTTTTCAACTGTTTTTATTTATTTATGGGATGTCATCAATAATAGAGTTGAAGTCATTTCATAAAATTACCTTTCCAGGTCTGATTACTATGAGTCTATTGATGACACTTTATACTTAATTTATTGATGTGGAATTATCCTCTCTATGCTGTGAATAATAATACCCACCAGTTAATAAAGAATTCTGCCTTGGCCTGTGATAGGATAGAGTAGAGTTAGGTGGGGAAAACTAAACTGAATGCTGGGAGAGAGAAGTTGGACTCTGAAAATAGATTATGGAACTTTACCATGTAAGCCACAACCTAGTGGTAATACACAGATTAGTGAAGATAGGTTAAAATAACATGCAAGAGTTAGTCAGAAATATGCTTAAGCTATTGGCTAAACAGTATTACAAATAATATGGTCTCTGTGTGATTATTTTGGGAGTCTGGAAAGCTGGGAAGGGAATAAGTGGAATCCATAAAACAAATTGGTACCAACATGGACAACTAAAATCCACTTAAATCTGAAAGAGTTTGAGAAGGAATAAAACTGGAGAGAGTTTGGGAAGGAATGCTAGGCAAAAAAAAAAAAAAAAAAAAACCAAAAGCAAACAACAACAACAAAAAACAGAGTTAAGCATGACTTAATGTTGTGGCTTCTTTAAGAGAGGTTTTACTGATTCAGCAGTAGTAGAAAAAAGCTGCACAGTTTTGGAAAAGCAGCTTTCTGAGCTATACTGCCAGCATGAACTCTGGCTATTTCAGGAGGCTGAGTATTTAGATGGTGTTTGTGGGAAGTATGCTGCAAATTACTTGGGGGCAGCATGGGCCAATTGGTTATCAGAGTTGAGGTAGTGAGGATGACTCCCACCTGGCAGTCTCAGGCACTAAATAGACTTTGGCCACCATGTTTGACTGGATGGAGCAAGCAGGCAGGACCGTATTTACCCTAGCTGTTGTAATAGGAGCAGCAGGGCTGCGTCACTGGCACCCCGGCTGCCAGCTAGCTTATGCCCCGAAATAACAACACACAAACTGTATTCTTTTAAACACTGCTTGGCCCATTATATCTAGCCTCTTCTTGGCTAACTCTCGCACCTGGACTAGCCCATTTCTTATATTCTGTGTAGTACCCCAAGGTGTGCTTACTAGGAAGATTCTAGCCTACGTCCATCCTGGGTCGGAGCTGAATTGTGTCTGGCTCTGAGAGGAGCTGCATGATTTCTGACCTCACTTCCTCTTCCTCCCAGCATTTTGTTCTGTTTACTCCACCCACCTATGTTCTAAGCTATCAGGGCCAAGCAGTTTCTTTATTACTTAACCAATGAAATCAACAGATTGATATATGACACTCCCACATCACCTAACAATGCCACAGCTTAAGTTTTAAAGTAATGCTTAGCATTTTAAAAAGTGCTCCTGGATGTCATTGTTCTTACCTCCGAGTAGTACTCTAATGTGTATATATTCCACAATTTCTTTATCCATTCTTCCGTTGAGGAGCATCTAGGTTGTTTCCAAGTTCTGGCTATTACAAATAATGCTGCTATGAATATAGTTGAACAAATGCTTTTGTAGTATGATTGGGCATCTCTTGGGTATATTCCCAAGAGTGGTATTGCTGGATCCTGGGGTAGGTTGATCCCGAATTTCCCGAGAAACTGCCACACTGCTTTCCAAAGTGGTTGCACAAATTTGCATTCCTACCAGCAATGGATGAGTGTTCCCCTTACTCCACAGCCTCTCCAGCAAAGGCTATCATTGGTGTTTTTGATTTTAGCCATTCTGATAGGTGTAAGATGGTATCTCAAAGTTGTTTTGATTTGCATTTACCTGATCACTAAGGATGTTGAGCATGACCTTAAGTGTCTTTTGGCCATTTGAACTTCTTCTATTGAGAATTCTCTGTTCAGTTCAGTGCCCCATTTTTTAATTGGGTTAATTAGCATTTTAAAGTCTAGTTTCTTGAGTTCTTTATATATTTTGTTGATCAGACCTTTGTCTGATGTGGGGTTGATGAAGAACTTCTCTCAATCAGTAGGTTGCCTTTTTCTCTTAATGACAGATTTACAGAAGCTTCTCAGTTTTAGGAGGTCCAATTTAATCAATGTTGCCCTTATTGTCTGTGTTACTGGGGTTATATGTAGGAAGTGTTTGCCTGTGACCATGTGTTGTAGACTGCTTCCGACTTTCATTTCTGTCAGGTTCAGCATGTTCAGATTAGTATTGAGGTCTTTAATTCATTTGGACTTGAGTTTTGTGTATGAGGATAGATACGGATCTATTTTCATTCTTCTACAGGCTGACATCAAGTTATGCCAGCACCATTTGTTGAAGAAGCTTTCTTTCTTCCATTGTATACTTTTAGCTCCTTTGTCGAAAATCAGGTGTTCATAGGTTTGTGGGTTAATATCCAGGTCTTCTATTCAATTCCATAGAGTACTACTCAGTGGTAAGAAAAAAAATGACATCTTGAATTTTGCATGCAAATGGATGGAAATAGTAAACACTATCCTGAGTGAGGTAACCCAGACCCAAAAAGATGGTTATGATATGTACTCACTCATAAGTGGATTCTAGCCATAAATAAAGGACATTGAGTCTATAATTTGGGATCCTAGAGAAGCTAAGTAAGAAGGTGAACCCAAAGAAAAACACATACTTATCCTCCTAGAAATTGGAAGTAGACAAGATTGCCAGGCAAAAATTGGGAGCTTGGGGTGGGGTGGGGTGGGGGGTAAGGGGAGATGGGGAGAGAGAAGGGAGAAGGGGGGGATTGGGGAGAGCTTGGGGGAATGGAATGGTTGAGATGAAGGAAGGGTAGACAAAGACCTACATTAGAGCACTGGACTGAGCTTCCAAGGTCCAAATGAGGAGCAGAAGGAGATAGAACATGTGCAAGGAAGTCAGGACTGCAAGGGGTGCACCCACCCACTGAGATGGAGGGGCTGATCTAATGGAAGCTCACCAAGGCCAGCTGGACTGGGACTGAACGAGCATTTGATCAGACTGGACTTTCTGAATGTGGCTGACAATGAGGGCTGACAGAGAAGCCAAGGACAATATCTCTGGGTTTTGATTCTACTGCATGTATTGGCTTTTTGGGAGCCTAGTCTGTTTGGATGCTCACCTTCCTAGACCTGGATGAAGCGGGGAGGTCCTTAGACTTCCCACAGAGCAGAGCATCCTGAGTGCTCTTCGGACTGGAGAGAAAAGGGGAGGGAGAGAGGGGGGGAAGGAAATGGGAAGAGGTGAGGAGGTGGAACATTTTAATAAATTAAAAAAAGTGCTTCTTGTCAGAAAAAAATTAAAGTTATGCAATAAGGACAGATTCAGACATAAAAGACCTCTAAATGAGACAAGGTGTGTTTAAAAATGTAGGTAGGCTTGGGAGAGAGAAGATAAAGCATAAAGAAACAATAAATGTAATATTAAAATACATACAGTCATTGATTAAAGGAGTAAAAATAATAAAATAAATATTAAACTTGTAGGCAAAGTAGAAGAGTAAGAAAAATAAGCCACATGAAGATGGAATATATGTAGAGTCTGGATTATGTATATCATTGTGTTCTTTTTTTTTTAATTTTTTGACTGTGAAAGAGCTAAGTAGAGACATTTCATTATATGGGATGCTAAGCTAAACCAGCATATATACTTTAAAGGTTTCTTGTCTTCAAAATCTGAGTCTTAGGCCGGGCAGTGGTGGCACACACTTTTAATCCCAGCACTCGGGAGGCAGAGGCAGGCGGATCTCTGGGAGTTAGAGGCCAGCCTGTACTACAAGAGCTAGTTCCGGGACAGGCACCAAAAGCTACAGAGAAACCCTGTCTCGAAAAAAAAAAAAAATCTGAGTCTTAGGATATGTAGCTTTGGAAAAGAGGTTCTTCTTTAGTTTCACAGAAGATGAGAACCTGTGCATTAATTCCAGAATAATATGGTTTGATGGACCAAACCCCTGTAGGGTCATTGTGAACATCCCCCAAAAATATTTTGCTCAACAAAAAAGTAGGAAGCAGTTTGAAGAAAATGACACCCAAAATGCCCAAACATTGTTTATAAATGTTTGTTTACATTAAAAGAGGGGATATGATATAGAGATTTTTACTTGTATGGATCTTGGTTTGTTGATAAAAATTTAAGTTCAAAAAATTATTTCTTTGGAGAGAATTCTTTCACGTTGCTGCACTATTGTTTTCCTTAACCATTCTGGAAAGCCGTTCTATCACATCATATTTTGTATACAAATCCTGGAGTGACTGCATTTGCTTGTTAACATCCTCTAGTGCTTCCTAATTAATTTTGCTTATATATATTTGAAATCTTCCCCTGACACATTAACTATTATAGCACTATCTCAATTTACTTTTCTGCTGCTGGGATAACACTCTGAGAAAATAAGAGAGAAAACATTACTTTGGGCTATAGTTTCAAGTGGACACTGTTGCAAAGAAATCTCAGTTACAGAAGATGGCACATCACACATACAGCTGGGAAGCGAAAATGATGTTTTTCACTAGTTCTTTGTATTTTGACTACCATTCAAAAAACTAGAATCATATCAGGTTTTGCCACAATCCTAATATGCACAAAAACATGGAAAGATAAATTTCTAGTCTTAAAAGTAAAGAACTCTCAATAAAGATTGCTATATCCAGCAAAGTTATCTATTAAAATTTATTGATGAATAAGAACATTTAAAAACAATCACAAGATAAATGGCATCTAAGGTAATACTAAAGAAACTTCTTAAAGGGATACTATATACAAATTATATTGAAATATTCATATATAAATGTATAAAAAATTATATGTTTTATATATATATATCATGAAAGAAATAGATGGACAGAGAAGTGTGAAGAAATCAGTCACACTCCATTAGAAAACCAGCAAATTTCTTATGCTGTGGGATAAAGCTTTTACACACTGTAAAGATTTGTCATTTGCATTGGATTAATTAAATGCTGGTTTGCCAGTAGCCAGGAAGGAAGTATAGGTGGCACAACTAAACTAGGAAAATTATGGGAAGAGAAAAGGCAGAGACTAAGTCACAAGCCAGATGCAGAGAAAGCAAGTTAAGAATTCCTTATTGAGAGAAGGTACCAAGCCATATGGCTCAACATGACAGGATATGGCTTAATTTAAGTTTTAAGAGCTACTTATTAATAAGCCTAAGAGCTAAAAGGAGAAACAGTTTATAATTAATATAAGCCTCTGTGTATTTCTTTGGTACTGAATGGCTGCTGGATTTGGCGGGACAGAAACTTCTGTCTACTTATGCAATCGGAGAGAAAGAAAAACATCCAACAATAAGCCATGTAACTAAGATAATCAACAAAATGATTGATAATAACCCAATCTCACTATAACCTTAAATACAAATGTCCCTAATTTACCAAATAAGTTCCAGAGTAACTGATTCTATGAAAACACAAGAATCTTCTAGCTGATGTTTCATGAAATCTAACATAACTTAAAAAGACATTAATATACTGAGAATAAAAAGTAGAAAATCTACCTACTAAACCAGTGAAAGTTATTAAACAACTGTCATTGCATTCTGCATATCTAACAAGGTAGAATGAAAACTAACCAGTGGAGATAAAGATGACCACTAAAAATAAAAACAGGGAGAAATTCATAAAGAGGATATAACTATTGTAAATATTTATGTACCTAAATTTCAGGCTCCAAATATCATAAAATAAAAGTTAAAACACCATAATATGGCACATTGGTTCTGGAACAATAATAATGGGCTATTTTAATCCTCTGTCCAACATATATAAATAGGTTTTTTTTCACAATAAAATTTAGTGAAAATCCCTCAAATTAATTATGCCAAAAGTCAGCTGGGCTAACAACTATCTACAAATCATTCTATCCAACAGATAAGGAATATGCATTTTTCTTAGGACCACATAATCCCCTCTCTAAAACTGATCATGTTGCATACCAAAATGAAATTTAAGTAAAATATATGAAAATCCTAAATAATTGACTCAATATTATCAGACCACTATGGCATAAAAGTAAAAAAAATAAAATTGAATCCTCCTGGATATTAAAAGTATGATGTGGGAGTGATTTCTTATTAAAAAAGAAACTGCTTAAGCCCATTGGTAGGCCAACCCTTACGTGGGTGGAGTAAACAGAACAGGATTCTGGGAAAGAGAAGCTGAGTCAAGGAGTCGCCATGATGTTCCCGCTCCAGAGAGACGCAGGCTAAAATCTCCCTGGTAAGCCAACTCGTGGACTACCCAGAATATTAGAAATAGGTTAAATTAATATGTAAGAGCTAGCCAATAAGAAGCTGGAACTGATGGGCCAGGCAGTGTTTAAAAGAATACAGTTTCCGTGTAATTATTTCAGGGCATAAGCTAAGCCATGCGGGCGGCCTGGTGCGGGGAGGACACAGCACCGCCACTCCCTATTACAACAAAAGTAGACAAGATTGCCAGGAAAAAGTTGGGAGCACAAGGGTAGGGGTGGGGTGGGGGGTAGAGAAGATGGGGAGAGAGAAGGGAGAAGGGGGGGATGGGGAGAGCTTGGAGGAATGGGATGGTTGAGATGGAGGAAGGGTGGATATGGGAGCAGGGAAGAAGATATTATAATTAAGGGAGCCATTTTAGGGTTGGCAAGAGACTTGGCTATAGATGGGTTCCCAGGTGTCCAAAGAAATGTCCCCAGCTAAGCCCTTGGGCAGCAGAGGAGAGGGTGCCTGAACTCGCCTTATCACATAGCTACACTGATGAATATCTTGCATATCATCATAGAACCTTCATCTGGCGATGGATGGAGATAGAGACAGAGAACAACATTGGAGCACTGGACTGAGCTCCCAAGTTCCAGATGAAGAGCAGAAGAAGAGAGAACATGAGCAAGGAAATCAGGCCCACGAGGTGTGTGCCCAACAACTGAGATGGTGGGGCTGATCTAATGGGAGCTCATCAAGGCCAGCTGGCCTGGGACTTAACCAGTATGTGATCAGACTGGACTTTCTGAATGTGGCTGACAATGAAGGCTGACCGAGAAGCCAATGATAATGGCTCTGGGTTTTGATTCTACTGCATGTAATGGCTTTTTGGGAGCCTAGTCTGTTTGGATGCACACCTTCCTAGACCTGGATGGAGGGGGTGGCTTGGACTTCCCACAGGGCAGGGCACCCTGACTTCTTAAGACTGGAGAGGGAGAGGTAGTGGGGAGGGGAAGGAAAAGAGAGAAGGGGAGGAGGTGGAATTTTTTAATAAATAAATAAATTTTAAAAAATACAAATAAAATTGAGCCTAGAAAAAGAGCAAAGACTTGTAAATAATACACTTTGAAATACACAGTAGTTCATTGAAGAAATTAGGGAAGAAATTTAAAAATAATTCCCAGAATTAAATAAAAATGAGATCACAACATTCCAGAACTCTTTAGATAGAGTCAGAATAGTTGTAAGACAAAAATTTAAGCTGCCAAGGTTTACATTTCAAAATCTAGAGCATTAAGTAAATCCTTATTTCCCACCCTGCACAAAGTTCAACTGCAAATGGAGCAACGGCATTAGTGTAAAACCTGAAACTCTGAAATGCAGAGGAATAAAGATATGGACTACTACAAAATGGAATAAGTATCGAATTTTTAAATTGGGTACTTGTTGATCAGAAAATAAGGCCAAGATTTGACAAAGGGGACCTCATAAAAACAAAAAGCTACAGTAAGCAAAGAGATCTATCAATCAAGCCTATAGGGACTTTACACATGTGTAAAAAGTCTCTGCCAGCTGTATACCTGTTGGAGGATTGCTGTCTAAAAATACACAAAGAACATCAACAAAACAAATAAAAATGTAACACCAATCAAGTCAGCAGCTCAATGGAGAAACAGGCTATATATACCCGATCAGAGACCTCTAAGTAAGAAGTAAAAAGGCTGATAATCATTGCCTACCTTTTCCTTTTATTTGCTGTTATAAAATACTCTGACCAAAACAACTCTAGCAGTAAAGAGTCTATTTAGCATACAAATTTAGGCACATTATTGAGGAAAATCAGGGCAGGAAATTGGATACAGTAGCCATGGAAAAGAGCTCCCTGGAGGATTGCTCTGTCTTGCTTACTGGCTCATTCTCAGTAAGCTTCCATACACTGGTCAGGATCGCCTGCTAGATACTGTGGAGTCCACAATGAACTGGGGCTTCTATCAATTATTAATCAAGAAATCTCCTTTTTAAAATTTCCACTGCAAATTTTAATCATTATAATTTTTCAATTGAGGCTTTTTTTTTTCAGACTATGTTAGTTAACAATTAAGACTAAGCAGGACAAAATTTTTTTAAAAGTTAAATTAACATCCCTCTGGGAAATACAAATAAAAGCTACTTTGAGATCCAGTCTCACTGCATTCAGATTGATTATCATCAGGAAATCAAATGAAAGCAGATAGAAACTAGGGAGTGGGAAAAGAAGAACCTTTGTTCCCTGTTGTTGGGAGCAGAAACTGTTTAAGTAACATGTAAATCAGTGTCCAGGTGTCTCAGAGATCTAGAAGGAGAGCTGTTACCTGGCTCAGCAAAGCAGCTTCTGGACATATTTACTTTATATCCTATTGTATGGATATATGTATCCATGCTTACTGCTGCTTTACTTACTACAGGAGGGAAATACAACAGAGATGAGAACCAATTGCTGAATGGATAATGAAAATGTGGCACGTAAGTGAGGGTGGGGGATGGCTTGAAGCTAAGAATCAGAGCATATCTAAAACCAGTTTTTTTTTTTTCATTCTGAAAATGGCAGGAGTTTGGATGATTTTCCCACCATGATCAGGCACCAACAGACTCTAGCAGATAGACTTCCCCAGGAGCAGATATGCATGTTGTATGCAGCAACTGATAACCTCATGCCTCTCTAAGGTTCCTGTTTATCTGATCACTGAAACAACCTTGCCTGGACTTCTTTTCTCTTTTATATGATCTTATAAGTTTTCTTCCCCTAGCCCCTGCTGCTCCCCGGAAAGCATATGAAGCACCCTTAGATGTTCTCGATATTCTTGCTCCAACCAATAACATACCATCACATGAATCCAACCGGCCATTTTTCCTGTGGTATAACTTTCCCCTGCTTTCTCTTAATAGGTAAGCTGTCTTTCACCACAGTGAGCTGGGTGTTCTTTGCCAGCATACTCACAGCTGCTCATACTGGGATGATGCAGACTCTTGTTCGGCACACATTCACAATTAAATGTATTTAATCAAGCAAGAATATCATAGTCCTTTTGATAAGCAACAGGTATCACAGTTCCTAGTAGGCTATGTATGTGTTGCTGTGCTGGATATGGCAATAGTTCATTTTCTGTTAAGAAACGATACAATAATAGCATTGAATTTTGTTATAGTACACAGTAAGACACACTACTTATTAATGAATTTCTTATTTCTGGAAATTTCTATTCAATATCCACAGACAACACTCTAAGTAAGTGCAAAATCAGAAAGCAAAAATGAAGATGTGAGAACTATTTTAATGACAAAGCTGTTTAAACACTTTGAGAGGAACAGAAAAGAGGAGAAGCTTCGGATATTTTTGTAAAAGAAGCAAAAAATATTAAGCTAATACTTTAGGTTACTATCTGCTATACCTTCCCGCACAGAACAAGTGTAATGTCACGCTGTCTTACTTGCTTATAAATTGAGGTAACTAGACAGTAAGTACACTGAGGATTGTTAATAAGGAAGGAGTGAGCCTTATTTCATCGATATACTTGTGTCTTTGCCTCTGAATTGGACTGGTCTGACACTAACACACACATTTAGTCTCTCAATGCCATTTCACTACTTGTGCTATGTATCCTCTTAAGGCTCCAGAATGCCTATATGCAGATAACTTCTGATATTGTACATTACTGTTAGGCAGCTGTCAATGAATGCCTTGCTCCTGACTTCTAAGGGTCCCAAGACTTCCCATTGCCATAGGCTCAACTAGCTCCTCTCTCTTAAAAGCTCACCTCATATTGAGAAGATGGAAGATGTTTTTACATCACAAGCAACAAGTCTCCTGTACTTTGAGTACTTAGTTTTTGGTTATAATTAATAATATAGTGGTTACTTTGGAAGCAACGTATAGATTGGTAATTCTGTATTAAAACAAACTTAAACTCACCATTATATTATCATATTAATATGATGTAAGTAACAAAACTAATTATAAAATTAAAAATAAATAGAGTCGGGTGGCGGTGGTGCACAGCTTTAATCCCATTACTCAGGAGGCAGAAGTAGGCAGATCTCTATGAGTTTGAAGCCAGCCTGGGCTAAAGAGCTAGTTCCAAGACAGGCTCCAAAGCTACAAAGGAACCCTGTCTCAAAAAAAAAAAATTAAAAATAAATAAAAACGACAAACTCAAACCAAATTGTAATAATGTACATATATGTACTATTTTTCAAAGTAAAGATTAAACTCTTAAAAATGCCAATTCAGTTAGTGATGAAACCCAGAAAAGTATACACTAAAAACTTCCCAAGAAAGAGCTAATTTTGCTCATGTTGACTTTTTTCTCTCTCTTATTATAGTAACCTCAGTGTATTGTCTGTCACTCTTTCTGTGGCCTAACTATACAACCACTTCCTGAAATCTCCTTAAAATCCAGCTCTCATAAAAACTAAAGATGGATTTGGGGATAAACTAGTCAAATTCCTTTCTGAGGACATTAGGCAGCATCAGATTTCCTTGCTGATAAAAGTAAGTGCCTGTCTTGATTGGATGGGAAATGCTACAGTATCATACACCTACAGTTCCTAATGCATGAAGTAGCAAGAATAGAGTTAGTAATTATGGAAGGACTAGATCAGGGTAATGCTCTTTGGTTCTTGCCCAGACAAACATAAAGGGGCCAAGATAAGGTGTGAGACAAGGTGTTGAAAAAAACACCCAATTAAAGGTAGACTGCCAGTGGGGAGGAGAAGGGACACTGGGGCTTCAGATCAGCAAAGTAGCAAGTCCAGGCATACAGTAGTCCATAATACCCAAGGTCTGGAGCAGGCAAAGCAGCTTGAGGCCATCTATCACCATAGGAGTTATTGGCTGCAGGGGTTGTTTGAACCCTAGATTCCTGGAGAGAGTACAACACCAGAGTGACTACATCACAGAGCTTATGACCCTGAGATCCAGTAAGTAGATGTCCATAAGGTAAGGATCAAGAGGTTTGGTTCTCCCTAGACTCTTAGCTCTGCTGGGGAGCAGACATTCATTAGAGAGATAAGGCTCAAGTTGGAGAGATAGTTTTTAAGTATTAGCAAGACTCTTTCTGATCCATCCCAAAGAAAAACAGCAGGTCATTTACCACAGCAGAGAGGGCTCAGAGAAGGTACAGCTGCAGCCATCATAGAAGACTTGGACCAAGTACACAATTATAAATTATGACATCACCAACAAAAGCAAAATTCCTGAGGTGAGAAAAAGACTAATCTTCCAGTCCTAATAAATCTTCTGTTTATCTTCAACTGATTAGAGGGATATTTTAATTCTGTTATATGTAAACAATTGTATGTCAATTTGAAAATGAGAGTTGGATAATCTTTAGAATGGAGACAATTAGTCAACTGCTTCTTTAAATTAAAACTTAGGGTTTTCTAATTTTTTTCAACTTGTCTAGAATCATTCATGTTTTGAATGGTAAGGAAAGCAAAAGTGAACATAGTGCTGGTCCATAGCATACTTTATGCTCATTGCAACATGTGTAGTCAGTTTCTCAATGAAGACTTACTTGTAAAGTAAAATAAATTTGATGTACTTTCATTTTTTTAATATTGATGAAAACAACCAACAACTTGATATATTATATGTGCAGGAGTTCTGGGTCTTTACCTGTCACTAAATGAAAGAATAGATTGTGAAGATTCCACCACTGCAGTTACCCACACTGGTAGATCTGTAGGTATAACACAATCAGACTATTGGGGATGTCACCACATATGTTTTTATATGTTGCCTATATGGAAATACAAACATAAATGATGATATATATATGTATATTTATATAGATAGACACATGTGAATCTATAAACATAAATAAATACAAAGATATATGTACATGCATATAGATATGTGTACTTAGTAAAATACATAACTTATTTTGAACATGTGGATAAATTATATATATATATATTATATTGTTAAATATAAAATATATAAAACTGAATGTTTTTTTAAAAAGAGACTTATTTAGCTTATAGCATGTCATCAACTTTGGTCCCTGCACCTAAAGCCTTATGATGGAAAAGTGTGCAAGATAAATCACATGGTGAACCAGGGAACCAAAAATAATTGTGGTTATGTTGATTCAAAACTAGCCTCCAGTAGGTATTCAGCAGGGTCTGATCCCCACATTCTGCATTGCAAAGAGTATTTCAACACCCCACTTACTTGCCATTGATGTCTAAATGTCATCACTGTTGTTTAACATTGAAAAATGAAGACCAAACACCAAACCTCCAACACAAGGACTCTTTGGAGACAAACCCAAACCATATATACAAATAAACAGCAAGTCATTGCTTCAGTCAGGTCAGCAATAGAAACCTTTATTTACTGTCTCTGAAATTCAAATGACATTTGCATGAAAGCTCCCAGGAAAAACAGAGTAATTTGAGACTATTGGTTTTCCTGGCACATAGTTTTGGTTAGAATCATACCTTTTTTTCTGTTTTTTTTTTTTCTTTCCTTACCCAATCAAATTTGTTTTCATTATTTTTCTCTTATGCAGCTTTGCTCAGTCTTTGTTTGTGCATCCAGATTGTTAATCTCTCACTTGAGAACAAGTAGCTATGTTTTGCTTAAGCCATAAGGATATTAGTGTGTCATTGCTAGCAGCTGAACTTAAAGAATAAAATAGCCATAGTATACAGGATGATTGCTTGACAGGGAATGTATAGATGGAGACTGCTCACTTCCTGGATGCTTGGCTGGTGACTCAGGCATATTTATATTTGGCTCTTACATCTAAAATTAACTCATATCTATTGTTTTGTATTTTACCACAATGTTCATGGTTACCTCTTGCTTTTTGGACAGTTACATGGAATCTGCCTCCTTCAGCAGCTGCTTGGCATCTCTTTGATACTGCCTACTCTCTCTCTGTATATATATATATATATATATATATATGTGTGTGTGTGTGTGTGTGTGTGTGTGTGTGTGTCTTCCAGCAGGTTATAATTTGGCCTTCCATAAGCCAAAGCTGCTTTATTCATTAACCAATAAGAGCAACACATATACAGAATGACTTCACACATCAGTAATGCTTGCAATCCTCTTATCCTTTAGACATTCTGCCATCATTGTGGCAAGATATGCATGGGCAGGGCAGCAGTAGATAATTTTTTTTTCTATCCTGCATACAAGAGGCACTAACTTCCTTGCTTTTGCAAAGCACGAAGGAGTATGTTGTAACAAGAATTTAACAGGAATTGCTCATGCCTAAAGAGAACATAGAATGTGATGAGAAAAACTGAAATCATACAAATAATGAGACAGATGTGTATTTATTTGTATTATTATAAACTTATGCTATATATATTTCAGGAGTCTATACATCCATGAAGATTTATATTATCTAGTGGAGTGTACATAAATGGTTTTCTGAGAAAGTGTGTTTGGATATGAAAAAACTGAATGGTCAAACTTAGACATTGAAAGAACTATGGAGATCTATCCTAACAACTGAAAGAAAACCAGTCATTTTTGTTAATGCATATTGGGAGAAATGAAGTCATTGAAGTCAACAGAATCAGAATTTTGGAGTGCATGTTAAAATTTTGGCTTTATCTGTGCACATCAAATAGCTATTGGGCAACTATGCTGGAAATAAGAAAACACTGTAACTAAAATAATATTTCTTATTAATATTTCTCCAATTTCCTTATTCTTTTCTGTATATAGCATGATTAAGCCATGTGTTGAATTCTAATTAAGACTGATAACAACCCTTTGTGTTTGTGATACGGGAAAATGATTTCCTGGCAATGTTGGAGTGACTTCTACTTTCTTTATTACCTTGTGTGCTCATTTTCTGGAGAACAAGTTAATTTTCTACTACTATGCAGAGATTGAAAAACATGTGGGAATTATAATACCAACTTCTTCTTCCATGCACCTATCCCTCTGGTTGTGTATCACACATTACAAAGATCAAGAGACAAAGTAAACTATCAAAAAGATTCTATTTGCCCAAGAAGGCACAAAGCCAACTAGTCAGGAAGGCTTAAACAAGATACTGTAGGGACAGACTGCACTTGTGCCCATCCCAGTGTCTCTACAAAGACATAAGGGACCGCATAAGGACAGGCAGTACCTGTGCTCTCATTAGAGACAGACCATATTCCTGCCCACACAACAGATATCAGAGACAGTCTGTAAGCTTACTCATTCCCCCTTGCTTTATTTTACAGTTCCCACATAAAATAACTGGTCCCAATGTTGTGAAGTGTCTCAGTCCTTCAAATCTCTTGGGGTTTTGTGTTTTTTACTTTTGTAGGTAATTTTCTTTTAAAAAATTCACATAATAATCTCAGGTGGAAGATTCTGCCCCAGTCTTCTGATTGCTGTATATTTTAGGTTGACATATTTCATCTTAAAAATCCCTTCTTTTGATTACACCACTAGCTGAATATTTATTTTCTTCTGCTATAATTCTGCTATAATCATTACCACATTACATTCTTTTTTCTTTCTTTTTATATTTCTACCTAAGGCTCTGGTAGTAAGTCATATTCTCATGCTCATTATTTTTCTATTCTTACATTTTCAATTAATATTGTAGTATACATAACACTGTCTTTTTCTTTCCCAATGTTAAAAAAGGAAATGAGTGAATTTTTGAATTATTTTTATTTTTTGAAACTTCCATTTATGAGTACTGAAATTGTGTTATTCTTCCTACCCTTTTCTTACCTACAATTCATTCCTAGCATAATGGGGTCTCATCCTTGGAGAAGACTGATCGCCCATCTTTCAGCAGCTTTAACTGTTTAGCTCTTCTTTTAGGGATGAATTCTTGTAGAATTATTTCAGTCACATTGGTATATGTCTTAGTTACTTTTATATTGCTATCATATGGCATTATAAACAAACTTATGGAAAAAAGAGCTTATTAGTAGCTTATCACTTCAGAGAGTTTAAGTCTATAACCATTATGGCACATAAGCAAGCAGGCTTGGTGTTGGAGCAGTAGCTGAGAGGTTAAAACTTGATACATAAGCATAAGGCAAAGAGAGCTAACTTGGAATGGTGTGGAATTTTTGAGACTTCAAAGCCTGACACTGGTTACACACCTCCTAATTTGTTCTCAGTCAGTTCTACCAAGTATTCAAACACATGTGTTTATGGGAGACTTTCTCATTGAACTATTATGGCATACAAACTGGTATTCCCAAGATAGGTTTCTCTGTCATGTATAGAAAACACTAAACTCATAACAGATGTCCAGTCCTGGTCCTCTTACTCTTGTAATTTTCCTGGCTTTTTTTTTTTTTTCATCAAGCTCCCTGGCTTAGGTGTGAGAGCTGTTCTGTAGATGTATTAGTTGAAGACAGTCATTTCTCATTTTGACATTTTGTGGGGTTCTATAGAGATTTCTGCCTGCTGCGAAAGGAAGCTTCTTTGGTGAGGGAGAAGAGTGACACTATTGGTGGGTATAGGAACATGAATTTGGAATGCAGTTAGAAATTATGAACCTAGAAGAGAAGTTATGAATGCAGCTTGTTTCTTTTATTTCTGTAGCAGGGATATTCTTCATCTGTTGTTGCTTCTACTCATGAATTAATGCCGGAGGGAGAGAAAGCATGTGAAATTAGCATATAAACTGAGTGCTTCACTGCAGGAAAACATTTCACCAGTCTCATGCAGAAGGAACAGCTCAAACTTAATACAATACAGTTACCAGAAGTAGCATAGATTATTAAAACATCTTCCCAAATAACCTAAGCCTATAAGTAAAATTTCCAAAGCAAAAAACAAAAATAAAAGAAAAAAACAATAGAATAGAATCATTTCGAAAAAACTGAATTATTAATTCTGTGGTAGCAAGCTCCAATGATTATTATTTAGGAGATATCACAAAGAATTCAAAAGGATAATTATAAGACTGTCTTGATGTACAAAAGAGTTTCATAATAGCCCAGAATGGAGTATAGTACAGGTTTATTAATTTAAGAATAATCTTACAGAAAAATTAGGGATCTGTATCTGCAGTCCTCTGCATGCATTAGGAACTGGAACCAAAGCCAGTAGCCAAGAGGCCCATGCACGCTTTTGTCTGCATTTATAGTACATGAGACTGTGCCCAAAGTGGTACAGTATCTTAAAGGACCTGAGAAGGGAAATACTATTACTTAAATAAATAGGAAGTGCAATTAAGCAACTTCCAAAAGGTTCAAGAAATGACAGAGACAACTGGCTACCTGTGCATTCACCCAAAGTGTCATTTGCAGCATTAGGGCAACCAACTTTGGCTAAGGTCTACAATAACTGAAAGACCATTTTCAGAGGGAAGAAGATTTAAAAAAAAACTGTTTTACCCCGTCTTTGCAAGATTTGGCAGTATTTTTGCTTGTATCCTGTTTGTCCTGTCTGGACATCATACATTTTGTTAGTGGTCAAGGAAGGGGCAGTTCTTTTCCCAAAGGCCAGTTTTGCCAAGAAGAAAACAAGCCTTTGGTAGAGTGCCTTTGGTGCCTAACATTCTCTCAGGAATGTATTAGTGCTGCCAGGAACAATCATGTCTCACATCAATAGAATCCTAAGTTATGTAAGTGCCATATTCTACAGTGGTTTGAAGTGTTTGAAGATTACATATCATGTGGAATACCATCTCAATACATATAAAGAAATATATGTATTAGAAACATGAATGACTAATGACCTGTGATTCTTAATACCTATATAGCTTAAAGACTAAGGCTTCATAATAAAAAATTAAACAAAATTTGAACAAAAGTGCAGCAAATAAGGACAATGACATCAAAAATGTATAAAATATATAAGTATCTTGATGAGAGGTAAAAATGTATGGCACAATATGATAAATACATCCTAAAATTTCATCAATGTACAAAATATCTTAAGCATAGGTGAAACATGCATGCATACAATCTGACAAAATTACATTGCATAGGTACAGAAATATTATAAACAGGAATAGGAGCATATTCAATATAACAAACATAATTTGAATTTATATCAATAAATAAATATACCAATGTAGATTGTCTATAAATAATTGTTTATAAGTAATCTCAATATTACTCACTATAGTTACTCAACTCCTAATAGATGTCCCTATTCATGTTCACCTGCTCCCAGTTTATTTAGGATATCTTGTCTTTTACTACTTCCCATGTACATTATATCCATGTCTGTCTATCCTAGGGTCCTCCTTGGTGTATAGGTTCTCTGAGATTGTGAATTGTAAGCTGGTTTTTGCTTTATGTTGAAAAGACACTTATAAGTGAAGACATATTATATTTGTGTCTGTGTCTATGTTTTTTTCTAGATCTATCCATTTGCCACAAATTTCAAGATGTCATTTTTTTTTTTGCTTAGTTGTTTTGATTTGCATTTCTCTGATGGCTAAGGGTGTTGGGCATTTTCCTAAGTTTCGTTAAGCAGTTTTAGATTCCTCTGTTGAGAGTTCTCTTTATGTCTTCACCACATATTTTATTGGATTATTTGTTCTTTTGATGACCACTTTCTTGAGTTCTTTGCATATTTTGGAGAACAGCCCTCTTTTCAATGTAAGGTTGGAAGATCTTTTTCCATGATGTAGGCTGCTGTTATGTCTTGTTGACTATTTCCTTTGCTTTACAGAAGCTTTTCAGTTTCAGGAGGTCCCATTGTCTCTGTTGGTGTCTGTACTACTGGTGTTATGTTTAGGAAGTGGTTTCCTGTGCCAAAGCATTTAAATGTACTTCTGGCTTTCTCTTCTATGAGGTTCAGTGTGGTTTGTTTTTTTGTTCATGTCTTTGATCCATGTTGACTTGAGTTTTGTGCATGGCAATAGATATGTATTTATTTTCCTTCTTCTACATGTTGATATTCAGTTATGTCAGCAACATTTGTTGAATATGCTTTCTTCTTCCCATCTTATATATTTTTTTTGCTTGTTTGTCAAAAATTAGGTTTTCTTAGGTGTGTGAATTGATATCTGGGTTTTCAGTTTGACTCATTGGTCCTCCTGTCTGTTTTTATGCCTATACCTTAATGTTTTTAGCACTGTAGCTCTGTAGTAGTGTTTGAAGGTTTGAAGTCAGGGATTGTGATGCTTCCAGATGTTTCTTTATTGTACATGATTGTTTTGGTTATACTGGATTTTTTTTTTTTTTTTTTTTTGCTTTTCTATATGAAATTCAGAAATTCAGTACTTTTTTTTTTCAGGGTCTGTGAGGAATTTTTCTGGGATTTTAATGGGCATTGCATTGAATCTTCAAATTGTTTCTGATAAGACTGCCATTTTTATTATGTTAATTCTACCTATCCAAGAGCATGGGATATTTTTCCATTTTCGGGTATCTTTTTCAATTTCTTTCTTCAAAGATTTAAAGTTCTTTTCATACAGGTCTTCCACTTGTTTGATTAGAGATATCCCAGAATATTTCATGTTATTGTGGCTATTGTTAAGGGTGATCCTTCTTTGATTTCTTTCTCAGCCCACTAATCATCTGTATAAAGGAGATCTACTGATTTTTTTTGAGTTAATCTTGTATCCTGTTATATTACTGAAGGTGTTTATGAATTGTAGAAGATCCTTGGTAGAATTTTGGGGTTGCTTATGTAAGCTATCATATCATCAGGTAATAGTGAGGGGAATAGGTATCAATAGTGTGGTATATTCATTTTAATTTTCCCAAATTAAACAGAGACTGCTCATTCCTTTTTTGACAAATCACACCAGAATATACAGAAACTATATTACTTTAACATTGTTCAGCCTATTAACTCAAGCTTCTTGTTACATAACTCTTATATATTAATTTAATCCATTTCAATGAATCTATGTATGATCCATGAGACTGCGGTATATCCGTAAGATTATAGCATGTCCATCAACTTCAACAGCTACATGGAATCTCCCTTATTTTTTCTTCTCTTTATATGTATATCTCTGTTTAAATTTCCCATGTGACTTTACTCTGCTAAGCTTTTGGCCAAAATGTTTTATTCATGAACCAATAAAGAAACACAGAAGGACATCCCACATCAAGATTATCTGATGAATTCCAAGATCAGACATAGATGCATGCATACATCCACATTAACACATTAACTAACAATAATAACTTCAAAAAGGACATAAATAATCAGTTGAATGAATAAGAAAGACAATGCAGGATATGAAAGTGAACTCAATAAAGAATTACAATACTAAAGATTAAAGTAAATTTTAGAAAGTAAGATCAAAATTCAGAAAATAAAAAGCATAAGAGGAAAATCTTCTAAAAAGTTTGTAAGGATTATAAGATCTTATTACACGGATTCATAAAAGGTAAATAAATTAGACCATTTAGACAATGAAAATTATGTAACAATAAAATCCAAACAAATAAGACATATGAGATACCATTTATCAAACAAATTTATGAATCATCAGCATATAGGAATTTGGAGTATATGATAAAATCGTAGAAAATAAATTCAATTAAATTGTAGAAGAACAAGTTCCAAAATTTAGGAAAAAAGAATAATATACTGCTACTAGAAATCAAACTGACATTAGCAGAAAATAACCTCTCCATATTATCTTATAATTTATAAGGTAAGAATATAGTACAAAGAGAGAATAGAGAGAGAGTAAAAAAGCCAAGTACTAAGGTACTTATTGAGGCCAACTCATTAGAAAACAACAAATTTCTAAGCGTAATCTCTATAATTGAGAGGAATTTTGAATAAGATATTTCACATTTTGAGAGATAATAATTTCCAACTCAGATGTCTATATCTTTCAAAGTTATCCTTTATAGTTGAAAGAAGAAAAAAATTACATTTATGAACATCAACTAAACTAAATTGATGACCAATTGCAGATAGCATTGAATATTCTTGAGGAATCCTATTCATAAAAGAGAAAAATAAACATTTCCTTGGATCACAGGAAAGAATAGAAGTAATGGATTAGGCCAGGAAAGTAAAAAGCCAGGAGGGATTCAGAAAATACCAAACACTACAAAAGAACAGATGACAGAAATTGATATAATTCTTTCAATAACAACTCTGTGTGTTAATAGTCCCAGTTCTACAGTTGAAAGACACGGACAAACAGAAGTTAACATCAAAGGAAAAAGCAAATATAACATTAAGGTGAAAGGTGGGAAGAACATTCCAAAAACATGGAACTAGAAAGCAGAAGAGTGTGAGCATCTAATTTTTTGACAAAGAAAAATTTAAAACAAAATTTAACCAGATGAATGCCACTTCATACTCATCAAAGTAGCAATTCATGAAAAGACTATTATAATTAAAACTGTAAATATATATGTAAATACATACATATATTTATATATTTAGTGAACACAGACATGTCTAATATTATAAAATCAAACAAAAACTGTGTAAAAGACAGACTGTCATCAACAAGGTAATAATAAGTAATTTTAACACCACACTCTTACTAACAAATTACTCTATAGAATAGAAAGCGAAGGAATACTATCAAACTCATTTATGAAGTCAGTATTATACTGACATAAGAGCCAAAAAATAAAATAAAATTGTAAAACAATATTTCTCATAAATGTAGATGTAAAATCTTTCCATATTACATTGCAAGTCAATTTAAAGGAATATTGAAAGATCCAACAGGGTTCCTTTAAGGCAGATAAAAATGATTTAACACTAAATCAATAAAAATATTATAACATAAGGAAAGGCACCACACAACCATCATTTAGATTCAGGAAACAACTTTGTCAAAATTTCAGCATTCTTTCATTAAGTAAACACTTTAATAAATTATTTATTTGAAGTATTTACAATTGCACTAAAATATTGGTAGTTGGCATTTAAATTGCTCTGAATACTTATAGTATCTCCTTATAAGTTTTATGCTATTAAATAGAAGCATACACATAAGAATAAGAAGAGTAGTCCTCAACATAATAAATGTTATATGTCACAATCCTGTAGGCAACATTATACTAAATGACAAAAATTCGAAAGCATTTAATCTGACGTCAGGAATGAAACAAGAATACTAACTCTCAATGCTCATCTGAAGTATAGTAATTGAAATTTTAGTTATAGGAATAGAACAAGATAAACCATAAAGAGTATATAAATGTCATAGTAAGATAAGAGCCTAACCATAATGAACTTAAAAATCCTACTAAAAACATTTTAGATGTGATGTTTACTGTATCCATATTCAACATCAATGTACAAAAAGTCATTAGCTTGACAATAGTCAACTAACAGACATGTAAAGAATAAGTCAAAGAAACAACCCTGTCTGCTCCCAATGACTTTAGAAATTCATAATATAATCACTTCAAAAAAACTTTAATATACTAAAGGAAGATTTTAAGAAGACACTAGGATATGAAAAACCTACGTGGTCCACATTTGGGCAAAATAATATTGTACTACTAAAAGTATATAGATATTGAATGTAATATTCATTCAAATTAAAGTAATTCCTTCACAACAAAAGACATTTTAAAATCTTAAAATTCACATAGAATCACAACAGATTACAGGTAGTCAACACAATCTCTAACAGTAGGAACATTGCTTGAGATGTTCGAACTCTCAAGTCATAATGCAGAACCATGAAAATATAAGCAGCATGTAACTGGCAAAATATGGAAATCAATAGAAGATTCAAAAATGTACTCATGTAGCCTTGACCTGCCTGATTGTTGATGAAGACACCAAAAATGTATATTGGAGAAAAGGAAAAAAAAAAGTTGTGCTGAGAAACCTGGATATTCTCTTGAGGAAAAATGAAACTTGGTCTGTATCTTTCACCCTGCACAAAAAAATCAATTCAGAATGGATCAAAGGTCTTAACGTAAGATATGAAACTCTGAAATTGTTAGACGAAAACACTTTAAGATATAGGTATGAACAAAGAATTTCTGAAAAGCACCCCAGTAGATCAGGAAATAAAGCAAAGACAAGATATATGTGGTTGCATGAAATTGCAAAGCTTCTGCACAGCAGAGGAAGCAGCAGGGTGAAGAGCCAACCCAGAGAACAGGAGGACACCTTTCAAAAATCTTAGCTATGTATTTAACAAAGGATTGACAAGTAGAATAAGTAAGAAACTCAACCATCCAATCAACAGCATCAAAAATAAACCAATAAGATGATCTCCAAAGATGAATTAAAGGAGGAAAATGAACGAACATATTTCACATATTTTAACATTTGTAAAATACAAACTAAAACTACAAGGAGAATTTATTCTATACCAGTCAGAAAACATTAAAACAAATGCTGATATGATTATAAATGAATATTTTTGTGTAGCTATTGAGAATATATATTGGACTGGTTGCTCTACAAATCACTATGGAGGTACCTCAAACAGCTAAAAAGAGAGATATACCTCATTTCCTAGCCTTAACAACCTTAGTATATACAGAAATACAATAAATCATCATCCAACAGAGAAATAGACCAATTCATGTTTGTTAACGCAGCATGCACAAGTGTCAAAAGCCCTGGTTTGCTTACCTGTTGCTGTAATAAACATCAAGACTAAAAGCAATATATGGTAGGGGGGAGGATTTGTTTTGCCATACAGGTTACAGTCAACAAGAAGGGACACCCATGCATGAAATCAACTGCAGAACTAGGAAGATGGGTATAAAGGAGAGAGGACCGAGGACCATATAGCTTACTAGATTGCTGTCTTCTTGTTTGTTCAGCAACTTTTTTTTTTATATAGACCAGATATGTTTACCTAAGATGGAACTACAAATAGTTGTCTGAGCCCTCCCACATCTTTTGGCAGTAAACACAATTCCCCATAGAAATGTCCACCAGTCAGAATAATAAGGAACATTCATTCTTTGATTGTGAGTTCTGCTTTCTAGTTGTGCCCAACTTTAGGCTAAATTGACAAAAATTAACTAGCACATTAAAATATAGGGTTATCTTATGTGTCATCAGTGAGTTGTGTTCTGGTTAGTATTTTGTCAGCTTGACACAAGATAGGAACATATCTGAGTGAGCCTCAACTCAGTAAATTCCTTCACCATATTGGTGGGTAGACAAGTCTGTGGGACATCTTGATATCTTGATTATTGATTGATAAGAGAGGATCCAACCCATCAAAAGCAGTGCCATCCCTTGAAGAAGTTTTACATATACATACATATATACATACATGCGTGTGTGTGTGTAACGATACATTATCTTGGGGGAGAAGAAAGTAAAAAGTGCTCAACATGTTCTCTATTAGCAGTTGAGTTCAGGATTCAGCTCTGCTTGAGTTCCTGCCTTGACTTCCACTGATGACAAACTGAAAAAGAGAGGAAATAACCCTTCTCATTTTATTAAAAGTATTAAAAAATGTTGATCTAAATTGTAGAATTATTTCTTTTTATATTATTTTGAAAATACTAAATCTTTGGAATGATAAACAAAAATAAAGTCATTATGTTCCTTTACTCATGGTGCTTATTACAGAAATTGCAAACAAAATGATGAGAAAATTTAGTGTACATATAGGATGGATTTTTACTCAGCCATAAAGAATAGCTTTTTTTTAAGACAATCTTATCATAAAAATTAAGTCAGACTTTGAAAGGAAAAATCAATATATCTAATTTTGGATACTGTACAATGTGTGTTTGTGTGTGTGTGTGTGTGTGTGTGTGTGTGTGTGTGTGTGTGAGCGCATGCACATGAATGTGCCCATGTGTGATGGGGTATGGATATATAAAATAGTTTGTTTTCAGTTTCCTCCATGTGGGTACCATCAATCAAATTTAGAGCATCATGCTTTATGGCAAGTACTTTTACCCACTGAGCATCTCAGTGACTCCCAGAAAAAATATTAATTGATGCATTCATCAATAAGTGGAAAGGTTTGATGCCAACACCAGTGTGCATGAAAACTCTGCTTGGTGTTCTTGGTCACTATGACAATGTGTGACTGTTTAATCATGGATTCTATTTTGGCTACTGTATTAAATGAAATAGAAACCTGAGAAATGCCATGGAAACGCTAATGATGACTAATATCACTGATGCTGTCAATCATACATAACGAGTGCAAATGTATCAGGGTTTTTTTTTTAACTTTTTTTTTTTTTGGAAAAAAAAAATTTCCGCCTCCTCCCAGCCTCCCATTTCCCTCCCCCTCCTTCCGATCCTTTCCCCCTCCCCCCACTCCTCTCCCCCTCCCTCTCCAGTCCAAAGAGCAGTCAGGGTTCCCTGCCCTGTGGAAAGTCCAAGGTCCTCCCCCCCTCCGTCCAGGTCTAGGAAGGTGAACATCCAAATTGGCTAGGCTCCCACAAAGCCAGAACATGAAGTAGGAACAAAACCCCGCACCATTGTCCTTGGCTTCTCATCAGCCCTCATTGTTCGCCATGTTCAGCGAGTCCGGTTTTATCCCATGATTTTTCAGGAGCAGTCCAACTGGCCTTGGTGAGCTCCCAATAGATCAGCCCCACTGTCTCAGTGGATGGGTGCACCTCTTGTGGTCCTGACTTCCATGCTCATGTTCTCCCTCCTTCTGCAAATCCCTGACTTCAAACTCTATTACAGAGCTACAGTAATGAAAACAGCGTGGTACTGGCATAAAAACAGAGAAGTCGACCAATGGAATCATATAGAAGACCCGGTTTTTAGCCCACAAACCTATGAACACCTCATTTTCGATAAAGGAGCTAAAAGTATACAATGGAAGAAAGAAAGCATCTTCAACAAATGGTGCTGGCACAAGTGGATGTCAACCTGTAGAAGAATGAAAATAGACCCATATCTATCTCCATGCACAAAATTCAAGTCCAAATGAATCAAAGACCTCAATACCAATCTGAACACACTGAACCTGATAGAAGAGAAAGTGGGAAGTACCCTACAACATATGGGCACAGGAGATTGCTTCCTATGTATAACCCCAGCAGCACAGACATTAAGGGCAACATTGAATAAATGGGACATACTGAAACTGACAAGCTTCTGTAAAGCAAAGGACACTGTCACTAAGACAAAAAGGCAACCTACTGACTGGGAGAAGATCTTCACCAACCCTGCAACAGACAAAGGTCTGATCTCCATAATATATAAAGAACTCAAGAAACTAGACTTTAAATAGCTAATTAACCCAATTAAAAAAATGGGGCACTGAACTGAACAGAGAATTCTTAACAGAAGAAGTTCAAATGGCCAAAGATACTTAAGGTCATGCTCAACCTCCTTAGCGATTAGGGAAATGCAAATCAAAAGAACTTTGAGATATCATCTTACACCTGTCAGAATGGCTAAAATCAAAAACACCAATGATAGCCTTTGCTGGAGAGGTTGTGGAGAAAGGTGGGAATGCAAACTTGTGCAACCACTTTGGAAAGCAGTGTGGCGGTTTCTCAGGAAATTTGGGATCAACCTACCCCTGGACCCAGCACTACCACTCTTGGGAATATACCCAAGAGATGCCCTATCATATGACAAAAGGATTTGTTCAACTATGTTTATTTCAGCATTATTTGTAATAGCCAGAACCTGGAAACAACCTAGATGTCTTTCAATGGAAGAATGGATGAAGAAAGTGTGGAATATATACACATTAGAATACTACTCAGCGGTAAAAAACAATGACTTCTCGAATTTTGCATGCAAATGGATGGAAATAGAAAACACTACCCTGAGTGAGGTAACCCAGACCCCAAAAAAGGGTCATAAGATGTACTCACTCATAATTGGTTTCTAGCCATAAATAAAGGTTACTGAGTCTATAATTTGTGATCCCAAATTTAAATAAGAAGGTGAACCCAAAGAAAAACATATAGTTATTATCCCTGCTATGGGAAATAGACAAGATTGTTGGGCAAAAAATTGGGATCTTGGGGGTGGGCTGGGATGGGGGTAAGGGGAGATGGGGAGAGAAAAGTGAGAAGGGGAGGATGGGGGGAACTTGGGGAAGCGGGATGATTGGGGATAAAACAAGGTTGGATAGAGGAGCAGGGAATCACATAACTTAATTAAGGGAACCACCTTAGGGTTGGTAAGAGACTTGAACCTAGAGTGACTCCCAGGTGCCCAGGGCAATGTCCCCAGTTAGGCCCTTGGGCAGCTGAGGATAGGGAACCTGAAATGACCCTATCCTGTAGCCATACTGTAGCAGGGTTTTTTAAAACATAAGTAAATCAAGACTAAGCTGTTTGCATCTCTGTTTTTCCATTTGGATTAAGGGAACTGTGTTCCATGATACACATGATCAGTCTCCCTGTTTCTCCCTCAGAAATAACACAGCCCCTATTTCTGCCAAGCTTTCTTTGTTTTTATTGGTCAGTGCTATTAATTATCAACACTGCCGGGGTCTGCTTACTCACACATTGTCCAATTATTGGAGACCATAATTATTTTGTTCCTTCATAACTAAATCTCCAAATTATCAGAGACTGGAGATATGTCTCAGCTGTTATGTGCAACTGTTGATATTACAGAGGACATCGGATTTTTACCCAGCCCACAAAAATGCTGAAAAGCATTTGTTGCTCTAGTCCCAGGGCATTTAGTGTGCTCTTCTGGCCTTCCCAGGCATCAGACACACCCATGCTGCACAGACTTGTAGATGAAACACTCATACACACAAAATACAAATGAAAAAATCAAAGTTAACATCTACCATATTTCACAAATTAGTCTTTCTATGGCTAATGTCCACTGAATCCAATGGCACTGTGTACACTAAGTGTGTTGCCTTTGCTGTTATTGCTACTTCTGCGCTTACTCTGACTCACATTCCTGAAAACTCATACAACAGAATGTACAAATTAACACCAAGAAAATCATGAAAAATCACAAGACTGCCGTAACAACCAGTGGGGATTGCCACTGGAATCGTTAACTAATTCACTATATTATGTAGAGTTCATTTAAAAGGATACTTTAAAAACCAGCACTAATCATTCATGGTGATCTGACATTCTGTTGATAAACCTGGATGGATGTTAAACTTCCATATATTTTATTGGTTTTATTGAGCTATACATTTTTGTCTGATCCCCTCCTTTCCTTCCCTCTTCTCTTTACCCTCTCCCATAACCCCCACACTCCTAATTTACTCAGGAGATGTCATCTTCTTTTTCCTTCCCTTATAGATTAGATCCAGGTATACCACTCTGGAGATCCTCTTTGTTGTCTAGGTTCTCTGAGGTTGTGATTTAAAGGCTGATTTTTCTTTTCTTTATATTTAAAAGACACTTGTGGGTGAGTACATTATATTTGTCTTTCTGAGTCTGGGTTACCTCTCTCAGTATGTTTTTTTTTTTCTAGATCCATTCATTTGCCTGCAAATTTCAAGCTGTCATTATTTTTTACCTCTGAGTAGTAGTAATCCAATGGGAAATATATCACATTTTCCTTATCCATTATTTGATTGAGGAGCATCTAGGTTGTTTCCAGGTTCTGACTATTACAAACAATGCTGCTATGAACATAGTTGTGCACAGGTTCTTGTGGTATGATTGAGCATCCTTTGGGTATATGCCCAAAAGTGATATTGCTGGGTTTTAGATAGAGCTTCCAAATTTTCTGAGAAAACATCATTCTTATTTCCAAAGCACTGTAGAAGTTTATACTCTTACCAGCAAAGGAGGAGTGTTCTCCTTACCCCACATCTTAAATTGCATCAGGTTCTGATTAAAACCTTTAATAAAGATAACTACATATAATATCCCCTTACTCCCTTTCTTATGGTACTTATTGTCTACTACTTGGTGTCTACTAGCTTCTGATATTAACTTCAATTTTATTGGTTATATAATTCAGGACCTTCTAATGTTATGTGATTTCTGCCTTTTGTATTTTGTGCTTTAGGTATAATTTTGCTGACTCTAAATTAATATACACATATAGTTTTTCTAATTCTTCCGGTCTGTTTTCTTTGTTGTCTGTAACTGTGCACATTTACACTTCTTATCTCCTATCCAACAAGTCCGTGATAATGTAGCCAAACTAGTCATTTATGAGCAACATGTTGTCTGCAGATTGATAATGGTTACATTTTGGTACTGAGGACATCTTTTACCATACTCAAGTTCGTTGTTTGAATGCATATAAAACAAATACTCTAGGGAGAAGCATGAGGAGCAATTACTTTCTATTGTTCAGATTTTTAATTTAAATAAAAAGCAGACTTGCTCTGCAGACAGTAGAAATTTCAAATCACAAGTTTAAATCTTGAGAATAGACTTTTTTGAAAGACAACCTGAAAACACTGTGATTTGGAAATCTGATTCATGTCGACATCACCACCATCATACAAATTCAGATTGCTGTAACAAAATTTACATTTTAGGTTAAGTATCAGTATTATTGTATTATTTTCACAAATGGCAATTCTATTAACAAAAAATTCACTAAAATTTTAGTGATTAAATAAGATCATCTATATGAAATACTTTTTCAAAGTACAATATAATTTATTTAATTTAAGAAGCCTCTATTAATTAATTCTAAGATTAGTCAATTTTCTTCTGCATTTTGAAACAACCCTTAATTGAGGAATATCTTGGTTATATACAACAAGGGCGCAGGTGTCTTGCTTTTAGGCTTGTTACAATAATATTTGGTCCTGTAGTATGTGTAACCAGAGTATGAACCTGTATCCCTAGGCTAAGATAATTGGCTTCACTTTGCTATTCCACAGTTTCTACATTTGCATTAGCTGTACTACCAGAAACTCATGCTTGTTTATCTTTTCTAAGTGAATCTAAAATAATGTTTAGAGACTATAATGAATGGAATATATCTACCATCATGCACATTAATTTCCCACTTTCTGCATGATCTTAAATGCAACTCAAAAATCAGCAAAAGGGTACAAATATAAAGAGAACACAGAGCAAGACGCAGTGGAAAGAGCTCACAAATGGTCCATATGTTGGGTATAAAACTGTTCCTGCAATTGAAATGCTAGAAAAGAACTCGTGGGCATTGCCCTTGGGTGTCACTGCTACCCAACGAAACCACAAAGTGGAACTTGTTCTCCTGCAAAGGCTGAGAAGGCAGCTTGAAAGGCACTTTACAGTTGCCAGGAGACAGGCTTGAGACTCTGAGAACACAGGAGATACCCCTTTAGAAATTACATTGCTATCGATAATAAAAGGAAACAGCATCGCATTACGAGACACACTGATTTCCAGATTATTGAGAAATATTTGTTTTCTTAATCTACCTTTCTTGTGTCATTCATCTCATAAATCTAAAATACACATTGTTATTAGCATAAATGCCATCAACTTCTATTTATAGATCTAAAGCTTAATATAGCATTATCTATCATATCTTGCCTAAATATGTCTTGGAGATAAATCTGCCAACATTATAAGCATAAACTTTCCCATATTCATTTTGCACTTCAAAAGCAAGAATTTACTTTTCTTATGAAGAGTAAAGATGCATCAGAGAGAAGAAATTAATGACATCTTCAATTTAATCCACCTGTACAGAGGAATCTATATACAGTCTGTAATTGATAGTATCAGAAAACAGTCAGATAACTGGACCACAGTTCTGGGCAGAAAAGAACTTACGTCTTAGGGGGAAGCTCACTGGGCAGATCACTGTGATATACAGATTCTGGTTATGTGATTTCCTTCTAACCATATATATATATATATATATATATATATATATATATGTGTGTGTGTGTGTGTGTGTGTGTGTGTGTGTGTGTGTGTGTGTATATATATATAATTTTGAAAATGGGTCATTAAGACTTTATAAGAACTAGCATGATATTGAATTAATTGGAATACATTGTACACTGTATAATCCCATGTCTTAATAGTTTCCTAGTTTCTGAATTTAAACGTCTTCATAAAGCATTTATTATGAATTCTAGGTTAGACTTTTGAAACACAAGCATAGCATTCTCCTAGAATATGATGTTTCTTAGATCTGCTTCAGATTTGGGAGTAAATGAGCTAACTACTGAGAGTTCTTGGACATTTGAGTTTCCATGACAAAACACACATATAACAAACAAACTGTCACATTTGTAAGAACTTTTGAAATTTTTTCCTATCTCTATTTAATAGGGAGAGATAACTGAATCCAGCTTATACTTGACATTCCTTAAAGAAAAGTAATTTGGAACAGGAGAGGAACAAGAATAATCCCTAAATAAATGATACTTGGGGTGATACACACCCCAAAGGTGTTGCATTGCATACCATTTACTAAGTTTTGTACACCTAGGAAAATAGGTTAATGTAAATAAATGTTGTGTTAAAATTATAGGCACACATATCTGTGGGTTTTAAGCTGTCTCAAGTAATTTTATGTTCTCAATGAATAATGTTTAACATTTGAACCAAAAACAGTTCTGCAGGAATAATTAAAGGCTTAAGTTAAATACATAGACAGTCATTTAAATTTAGATCTGCAATAACATTTACTATTATTCTCCAAGGCCTTGACTGCTTGACAGAAACAAAGTACTCTGGGATTAATTTCAAGAAACGGTGCCAACTGTGCTGCAATTTGCTGTAATTAAGACATGAAAGAACACTAAATATTCAGATTAAAAGAAGCATGATGGAGCATGATAGAAAGTCAAGGTGTGGCAGGGAGCCAATAAAAAAAAAATCAGGAGTACCATATCGATGGACATGAAAACAGAACCCGCAGAGTATAGAGAAATTTCCATTAGGGGATCACATTTGTTTATAATTCCAGTCTTTGATTATATTCCATATATTTCTTCACTCATATTCGTGGTAGAGCTATCATGTGCTAGAAAGATAATAAAGCTGAAAAAGAAAACGGCAAACAAAGTGTTCTCATAAAGCTAATGAGTTTAAGTGGTGTGGAGAACTCATTAGGAGGGCGTCATAATTATCTTCATGGTGGAGGAATCTCCTCATGTGTCACATTAATGTAGCTTCTTTGGAGCTAAATGAAAGAGTTACATGGGTGTTAACTCAAAGAGATTAAATACACCTTTTGTATTCATTAAATTCTTTTCATATTTTAAAGAGAACGGATTCATTTTGATCCAACTAGTCTCTCTTTTCATTCTCTAAGAATTATGGGAAATTTATTTGCCTTTGAGCTCTTATGTATTGATTAATATGGCATTGGAGCTAACAGTGAATCTTCTCTCTAACTGACTAATTTTTTTTTATAGTGACTCTTTTCGATCTTAGAAAAGATGTGGATACTTGACCCAGTTGCTAATGAAGTGCTGTGTAATCTCCAGTATCCTATAGCTCAAAATAACAGGATGCAGTATAGAAATTCCATCATAAAAGAAACTATTGGAATTCTCTTTGTCTTCCCAGGCAGTATGCAAAAGATATTACTTGCTAAGAACGCCAGAAGCTGGACTCCTACAGGCACACAGACCCATCACAATCCAAGGGTGAGGAGAAGCAAAGAGAGAGCCGGTGTGGCCAGGAGAGTACCTAATATGCCCAGGGAGGAAAACATCCAGAAAGAGAGCCTGCTAGATGAGGACTGCAAGATCTTCATGGAGCCTGCCTCTGTACCAGAAACGGTGCATCCTACGTTGGGAACTATGCCCCAGTGTGAATGAATTCCAGCACAACTAAAGAGAATTTCACATTTGGGATATATGATTGGAAGCTCAAAATAGGAAATGTGTATGTCTTTAGTCAGTAAGGTATATGCTGTAAAGAGTCAGAATCTTCGTGAAAAACCATTAAAAAAAAAGCTGAGTTGTTTCCGAGGACTGACATATTTACAGAAAATATGTTTACCCTCTCAGCCACATAAAATTCATGTCAACTCTTGCGTCAGTTACGAATCTTCATTTAGAAAGAAAGTTGTTCATGGTACAATGTTGTTTACAAATTAAAATTAGTAACTAGTCAATCACTTAACCATTTAAGTAAAAGTAACAGAATAATAATAATAGACATTTAGGTGCCTTAGAATATTGGTCTGCACAATTTATGCTAAAGAGAAAAAATTTTCATAAGATTGATACTGCCTGCAGTCTTGATGCATCTGTATTTTTTGATGAGGGTTCATTGCATTAGCAGTAATGAACATTATCATTATTACATTTGAGATACTGTTTGATTCAACCTTGTGCTAACCACTTTTTTGAACTAAAATATTAATATAATTATTGGGAATATAATAGGAGGCCTTTGTCAATCCCTTAATTTTTCCTTCCTCTGTTCACTATGTTGCCAGATACATGTTTCTTGATAAAACCCCCTAGAGGTCTCCTGCAAATTCTTTTTCAATACAACCAGATCATTGCAGATAATTGTATTACACAGTGTATCGATCCAAAATCGTTGTGCACCGGAAACATCTGAAAAAAACATGATTATAGCTTTCTGTTTATTGTTCGTACATCATATAAGCAGGCTTTTGTGTGAATCACCTGTAAGAAAGGCAAGGTGGAAACATCAGAGAAATTACCTCTTTACAAGAATCTATTGATCACTTTAAATCAAAGAAGTATGTTTGACATGAGATTACCTGCCAGTGTGAACATTAGGTACACTATGTTATAGCCTGGGGCAGTTGTAAGTCTGACAAAGGGATTGTAAATAAAGCATGCAGCTGTGAGTGCCTCTGGCTTGGGATCAACTCAGGCTCAAATTCAAGGCATAGGTAAACTTAAAATAATTTACCCCTTTTTAACCAGCACATAAAGACTTGGAGTAGACTCTTAGGAAAACCCACACACATAAATCTCTTAGTTGCTTTGAAATAGCAAAAGTCACATCATACATAGTTGACAAAAGACATTAAAAAATATTTGGCCCAAGTTGTTTTTTTGCAACCGTAAATCAGTTTATATATACAAGGAGTGTCTTCAAATATCCCCTAAAATAGTTTGCACTAATCATCACTGATTTGCACACGGCATGATATAGCCAAATCCTTTTAACTTAAACCCTCTCTGCTTCCTGTCTGAAAATTCTTCTTAACAGTTCGCTTAAGAAGTTATAGTGTAGTTTTCTTTTTTAATAGAATGTCGGATTCTAGAAAGGTGGAAAGGTCTAAAATCACTTATTGTATTTAAACTGTTTATCCAAAAATGTGGACAATGTTAGAATCACATCAATAGAAAAATACTTACTGTTATTTTCAGCTGCATTTTCTCACTGGTCAGGAGCATAGACGGTATTAGTGACAAGCTGTTTTAAGCTCGAAGGATCTAGTTTGGTTGTTTTAATTTTGAGAAAGCACTTGTGACAAGATCTTTGTGGATTTTTCCCTCCTACATTTTAACATGTGTTGAAATTATTAAACATTTAACTCATTTGTCCAAGAGAGATTCTGATGTATTCGAAATTTAATAAAGATGAGCTCTGGGTGATGCATTCTTCCTTGTTAAATATTTAGCTGTTTGCGTTAGCTCTGCGGTTTCCTTAGGCACAAATTTAAACTGTTAATATATAGCAGGTTTAAGCTATAAAAACGTTAGAAGCTGTAATTTCTTCTGGGGCAAAACTGGCCATTTTGCACACTTGCAAGAAAATAATGCAAACATTCATGTACATATCTAGTGAAATATAAGCTCTCTGTAGCTCAGTCTATAAATGAGAAACTGACAGCCACATATTTTTAGAACTACATTTTCAGAGCCATCATTTAACTTCAAAGATGAGTGATAAATGCAGAATATTTATATGTAGTAGCTTTTTTATGAGGTTGCCTGTAAAAGATACCTCTGATGTGAGACCATAATATCTTTATTCACAACTTTATTGTTGCTTAAGATAAATGCTATGTTTGAGCACGAACACAATATAAAAATTACTAATGGGGAAGATACTCCTTTTATGAAAATTATTCCAGCATTTACTGCTATTTCTTTTTGATCTATAGCTCTTAAAAATTAATTCTTGTCCTCTTCATTTGGGGTTCCAAGATTAAAATTAATGATTTTCATAAAATATCATTCTGTTTAAGGAGAGGTATTAGATATCTAAACTTAATTCAAGAGAGTTTCATAAATGTACCATGTAACATAATGTATAAGTATATGCTTAAATATATAATATTAGAAAGTCTGTAATGTGTGTTATTATTTACATTCGATAATATAAAGTTGAAGAAATAAAAATACAATCAGATAAACACTTTTATAGAGGGAAAATATTTGAACAAAATGCACAGATATATATCTCTGGGAACACGGTCAACAAAGAACAAAGGAAAAATGTCTTTGTCTTAAATCACTTATTTTTTGAGAGCTTGAAGCATGCTGTTTTCTTGGTTCAATGAGATAGCGCCATCTATTGGATGACCTTGAAAAGTACGTATATTTCATAAACACTGAAAATACGCCAGAAGAAATAAAGGTCATTTTTGATATAATTTGCTTTTGTTTGTGTGGATATATTTATGCTTCAAACCTATGTTAATGAAAGAATACGATTTCTACATATGAATAATTTTTTAATAATACATAGTAACAGAAGTACTATTCTCAATAATTTGTTGTCTGATTAATCCATGTAATTTTATAACTGAAATAACGTATGAATCTGAGATTCGGGCACTGATCTCAAGTCCTCAATACATACCTTTGTTTCCTTAAGTACTTTAAGTAGAAGTTTGAAACTTGTAAGTGCTTGCAATTTGACAAGGAATTGTTTAAATCTCTCTCAAAGTTATATTGCATTAAATTTAAACATTAAAAGAGTAAAACAAAACAAAGTTTCTCTCTCTCTCCTTTTTCTGTGTGTGTGTGTGTGTGTGTTTAAGCGGTGTTCTTGTTTTATCTTTCAGCACCAGAACTTGCCAGTCAAGATGAAAAACTTCTTCTAATGGAATCCAGCTTGAAAGCTGCTCAAGAGCGGCTGGGCGAACAAGAGTCCGCCAAGAACAGAACAGTAGAAAACCCCAGGCCGAGCTGAAGACAGTGACAGAGGGAATTATGGCTTTTGCAGAAGAATCAAATGACTGCAAGTGAGTCGTTTTTCAGTATTTCACAAAGTTTGACTTTACAGGCTGAAATCAAGTCAAATCTTTAGCGTTCGTTTAAATGCTTAATTTTACTGTGTCTTTCAAATGGCTTTGAGCGTATTTGCTACCTTAGTCAATATGGTGTTGGTTACAGAGTAGAAAAACATGAAATTTGCCTTATTTCTTAACTATTATGGCACATAATGAGAACTGGAAATGCCCCCTTTCAGTTTCTGATCTATGGTGTGGCAGTCAACTTTCTTGTTAACATTCACAGATATGGCCAAGGTGGGAGCGGAGGAGAGATGGGCTGTGTCTCCACAGCACCTACCTGCCAGGGGCCGTCTCATCTTACAGATTTTAGAGTCCAAAGGTTACATATGGCTCTGTTTGCCTTTCTTTCTTTTTTCTTTTCTTTTCTTTTCTTTTTTTTTTTTTAAGTAGCTGCTCTAAACAAATGGCGATTAAATCAGGGGACATCTAGAGCAGAATTTGGGCACAGACATTTGAAGCATTGGAAGGACTATAAAGAAAAGGAATAGAATGTCTGGGCAGGCTTTGAGGCAGTCACAAAAACTGTTCTTAGAAAAACGTTTTGAGTATTAATTCTTGTTCTGATCAGCTAAACATTTATTTAAAAAGCATGTCTAAAATAGGGTATAGAAGTTCTGATTTTATCATTTATTTTACAAATAAATGTCACAGAATATTTTTGACATATTTCCTGATTTTGTGTCTGTCTTTTCCTTTTCTTGATTGTATTTAGTTATTTAAAAATCATAATGAAAATGTCATAATCTACATAAATTCTCTCCCTTCTTCCCTGCCTCTCTCTCAAATATTATACTATTTTACTTTGGTAACCGAAGTTGGATTATATTGAATAGTCACAGTTAAATAAAATACACATTTTTAAACCATTTTTTTTCTTTCATTCATCATTAAACACAGTCCTGAGGCAAAACTGAAATGTGTATTTGATATTAACCGATCCTTGGAAGTCAGTTCACAAACTCACTTAACGTACCCTATATCATTATATAGCATTTTCAACTTACTGATAAATCAGACTAATATTGTTAAAATAAAATTTTAACATAATGACTTTATTTTTGTTTATCTATCCAAAGGTTTAGTACTTTCAAAAACTAAAATTAAAAGAAATAATTCTACAATGCAGATCAACATTTTTAATACCTCTAAGTAAAATGAAACTCTCTAATGAATCCTGTTTCCATTAATGTTTCAGATATCAGTATTGATACAAAGAAAAGCTACATTTAACAAATGATAAGAAAGTAGAGGTGGTACTAAGGAAAAGAGGTGTGCTAGACAAGTATCTTTGCAAATAATAAAGTGATAGGCAAATGTTGTAAATATTATGATCCTTTAGAAATCCATTATATTAAGAAAATGATATATGGATATCTTAGAAAACATGGGAGAGGAGGGCAGTGATGTTTATATGAGCTCAATATTAGAAAAGTGAAACTTAATTTCAAAAAAGTACAGATCACATTAAAACAAACAAAACAACCCGACAACAGGTCAAAATTTCAGGCCATAAAGATTCACTTAGATTTCACAGGAAAATAAATGGAAAATGATTCGTCTGATTAAAGTATAGTGATTGGCCAAGGTAAAGTTCCCTTTGCTTAGCCTAAGGTTCTCTGTTTAATTGTATAAGTCAGCTTATGTAAAATTAACCAAAGGATTCTTTCTTTTTATATGAAACTCTTGTGTTGTTTACAATTATTAGATAAGAAATAAAAGTAGTATAGTGATTCCTTTTAAAACATTTCATTGATGAAGAACTAAATATTTTTCAGAGTCAAATTAAACCGTGTTACGAGGAAAATTTCAAACCTGAAAACTGTCATCTGTATTTTGGTATTTTCATAAAGAAATGAAGCTCACTTTTGTTTTGTTATTTTTATTTTACTCTTTTTACTTTATTTAGAGATATATCTTGTATTGTAGCTCAGGATGGCCTTTGGATTTGCGTTTCTTCTTCCTCAGTTTCCCTAGTGCTGGGGCTACAGCACTAGGTGTGCTTCCTCGTACCTAATTCCTTTTTCTGAAAACTAGAAACTAAACAATAACAATGAAAATTGTAGTTCACATTACAAAGTATGTATTCATGTTTAATGAAGGTGTCTATGTGTAAAAACCATGTCCCTAATTTTAATACCAAACAAACATAGCCCCGGGGACAAGTCAGTAGAGAATTAGGTTTCTCTGATTTTGCCAGCTTGATCTACAGGTGGCAGAAGTTGAGGGAATTAACCAGAGGTTTGGCTCCATTGGCACCAGAGGTTGTACTGTCTTCCTGTCAACAGAAGGATAAACTCAGTCACTTAGGCATTCAAGCATTTTAATGAGTTCATTTAACATAGCAATTCCTTTTATGAAGAATAGTGGATCTTTACCAGATAATTACGGTAAAAAAAAGATAAAAGAAATTTAGCTAAGCACGTGACTCATTTCTACAAAGGAGACAAGGACTGAGTTCAGGGAATCTCACTTGAAAACAGAGCTTGAGAGTAGTATTTCTTCAAGTAATGCAATCACTTTTGAATTTATGGGTTTATTATTGTTTATTAAAGAAGGGATGGAACATGAAACTTGATTTTAAGTGTTTTTAACAAGTCATAAAATACAATAACAAGAATTTATAATTTGAAGCACAGACAATGTCAAGATTTCATATTTATCTTCTTAATACCCATCTTGTATCTGAGAGAGTTTTTGACAGCTAATTCCTTTATTACCAAACAGCCTGACTGCCATACTACCAAAATGCATTTCTAGGTTAACTAATGCATTGCTAAATGCAAAATAATGGAAAAAAAGATGCATGCAAAACTTTGGTAATCTAAAGGAAAACTTTTAAAGCAATAAAAAAAAAATGACCCTAAGCTTTTGAAGGCAAAAAACGTTGAATCCATATAGACCATCCAGGAAGGATTCCCTTTCTCTACTACTCCTTTTGAAGTAAATATAGAGAACACACACTATGCACTTGGTATAAGCCTGTTACACTTGAAAGATTTGTTCTGAATGTCCAGTGGGAAGCTGGAAATCGTAATAATTTGTAGTATCGATTGAGTGAAGCTATGCAGCTGGGGCCTCCGGTGAATAGACAGAAATAGACATTTTATTGATTAACTTTTACAGTCATATTTCCAGGACTTCACTGCAACCTAATTTTCACTTCCCAGCTTTGTGTTGTTGTATCATGAAACTTGGATTCTTTTCCCTTAACGTTTACCCACGTGAGGGAAAAGTATGAGTATGCACTGCTAGGGCTGTATTCTGCAGAAATGCATAACTTTTGGGAAATGATTTCTCTCAAGTATTCCTCTCCAACACACCTTAAAAGGAAGCTGTTAGAGCAGCTTTTTGGAAATGTCTTTAGAGAAAATGGTTTATAATCAAACTTTTTTTTTTGCTCACTCTTCTCTTACTTAAGAATTCTAATTTTTCTACCTTAAATTTGTGTATGTACTTATGAAAATCAATTGATTGCTGTTAGCTTTGTTTGTATGCATGAATGTATGACATGTTATTCATTATAAGAAGAAGAAAAATTGTTGTTAAATAGTGTATAGCACAGTTTAAAAGCAGAGTTCCTGAACCACCAATTTGACCAGTATTTCCAAAATTGTGATATGAATATAACCCTCCTGCAGTTCAGAATGTTTGGTTTGTATTTATCCATAAAATGTTATATTCTCACAGATGAGCATTTGCAAATATTGGGAATTTAGTTATTTGTTTGTTTAACCTCATATTCTTGTTATTTTTCATTTGTGATCCCTGAAGCAAACTGCTTAGTTCCTATCAAATTATCATATTTGGAAAATGTTTCAAAGTGATTTTATATAAGATTGAGGATAGATATTGAAAGTTCATTTGGTTTTGCGAAATACTCTCTTTTTATTCAATACACAATACTCTTGTTATTAATATCTACATTTTTAAACAAAAGACTCATTAGTTTGTTCTATAGTAATTAAATAATACTTAAGCATCACATTTTAATATCTTAAATTGTTTTCCTTAGTTTACCAAAATGTTTTCTGCTTCATTACAGTTAATACTACATAACTTAGTGCTGTAATGCACTTGGTGGATTCTTTGGAATGACTAGCTCAAAGTAAGTTGGTAAAGACAACCAGATGTCAAATATCATCACAGATATTTCATAATACTGCAAAGATAAATATGAAATCTTGATGTAGAACATGTCATGAAATTCAAATTCTATACATAAAAGTAGTCCGTTAAGTTTCAGTTATTATCAATACTATAGAAAATTACAGCATTCCCATTCCTTACATATGATTATCTTGTGCTTATATAATAAACTAAATATTTTTACAGTGCAATACTATCTAGAAATTATTTCTTTTGAGTAAATACAATGAAGAAATTGATATATAAAAGTCAGAGTTATTTAATTAATTGCATGACTTTCCAAAAGGAAGCCTTTTGCTTGCATAATTAAGTTTTAAACTTTTCAAAATAAAAACACAACAAAACAGATCAAGTAATAAACTTAGGACACAGGAACCCTGAGTTGAGCTTGATTTCAATATAACCCTGTAGAGGAATCCCCACTTATTGATCAAATGTTGAAGCCCATGCAAAGCACTTAGAAAGATAAAGTAAGCGAGGTCAAATAATCAAAGCATTTAAATAGTAAAAACAGCAGCTGCCACTGTAGACTGCTAAAATAAATCCATAATACAAATTGCTTTAGTAAAAAGCGGATGAGCAGCTGATCTTCCTATTGAACTCTGATACCGTTCAGTGACCACACTGGGAAAAGGATTGGGAGAAATGCTTTGCAGATCAATATTGAGTGAGATGTAGCAGGGATTCATTTTGAACACGAAGGCATCACAGGTGTGAGAGTACAAGCATTGCAGGAGATGTTCTCAACTGTAGAATGTTTAGTGGAGTTAAAGACTGCTTTTTATGGATGATGTTGTTAAACAAAGTGCAGAAATACTTTTAGAATTGTTTCTAAAAGTTATTTGAATAGGTTTGAAATAATTATAGCTTTTCAAAGTGTAGAAAGTTCATTTTACACTAAAATAGTTGTGCGATAACTTTTGAAGCATGGTAATACTTCTCTATAAAGAGATTTTATATAAATTCATTAATAACCAGTTAGGATGTCAAATAATTATTGGATGGTAGATGACAGTACAATTTAGAGGTGTAAAATGATTTACAAAACAGAAGTGTTCTTGTGAACTTCATATGATGGAAGACTTCCAGAGACTCTTTGGAAACTTGCTGGCATTTTGGATAGTCCTACTTTACTGACAGTGCTTGTATCCTAGTGACTAACTACATTGGGATCTTAGGAACTCAGAAGAGTTTTCTGGTCATAAATCTATGACCAGAATAATTTGGTTTTACATTTGAAAATGTCTTCTAAGCTTTGTTTTATAATTCCTTGTACTTAATGAGAAATTATCATGAATTTATTGAAATATTGAGAGAAAAAAATATCAGTCTATACACATGCTTGTATGTTTATTATACTTTAGAGTTAGGTAATCCAGTAGTCAAAATGGGCAAGAATATAATTTAATCTGTACTTTTCCTCGAGTTTCCATAGGTGTCAACCATAAGGAGTCTGTTTTTATGTTTCAGTTTCTCTACAAGTTCATCACACAGATGGCATTATGTTATGGCAATATGATTTTCCATACATTTGTTTGCATAAGAATGTTTCCTATGGGATATAATCACAGTTCTCTGGTAAGTTAGTGGTGTGATTAGAGCTTTATAAAGCTGCTCACTGATCTACTTCATTCATGATAGCACGTCTAAGTCAAATCCTTTTTTAAATGACCTACCATAGAATTACATAAACCCATTTTCTTCTAGAACAGAGACAATTAAAGTAGAATGGAGATTGGGTACATTGGTGACTGAATTTCCATATAAAAATAAAATTTAAAAAATCAGGCTCAAGGCTTAAAAGTTGCATAACTTCAAATGAGATTTTTCATTTTGTTTTACTGTAATGAATAGTTATTTACAACTATTGTTTGCTTGCTGTTTACTGAATGAATTGCTGATAGCAGCGATTTTAATGGTAAAATTGTGAAACAGTATTCATAGTTGTCAGGAAAAGGTCATTCTATTTGCATTCATTAGGAATTTGCAGGACCATGCAGTGTGCATTTCCTTTGGGATGCTGCAGCTATTGATTTATATACAGCTGGGGGAAAAATTAATTAGGATTATATTTCACTTATTACTGCAGGCTGTGTAATAAGAAAGAAAAACACTTTTTTCATAAGAAAGTTAGACAGAAATACCTAAATGGGATCATTGTTTCTTAAATCACAACTACTTTATCATATAAGTTTTCTTCTTATAATGTGGTTAGAGGCTTACTACATTTGTGGAAATTTAATTAGCACTTTGAAAAATGAATGTTTTAGTATATATCCTAAAATAGAGATGATGAATTAAGAATGATGATGAATAATTTGAATTAAGCAAAAGAGATGTTTCCTCTTGTTAATTGAAACTTTCCCTTTCTGAGCTAGGTCAACATGTATTTGTCTACTGTCAACTTTCTGGAATTGAGTGGCTTTGGGGGAAAGAGTTAAACAAGACAGGTCCAGGACCAAGAGAACTTTTAGGGTGGAGAGATAGATCCCAGAAATGAGACTCTCACTTCATTTAAACATTTCTGTCTTGGGAACTGACTGTAGTAGGTTCTTTTGTGAATTTAACACTTCAGCTGAACTGGAAGATGTTGTATTAAGGATATCCTTGCTGTAATGAGATGGGACTTCATGTTTCTTTAACAATGTATGTGGTTCTTCCTATGAACATCATGTACAGTCTAAGAGGATAATAATTGAATTCAGCCCTCTACATTGTTTATGTGTGACACATGTTTGAGATTAATCAAATTGTAGTCACTTCTCATTAACAGCAGAGAATAATTTCAAAATGGGGCAGATCCAGATGACAAAGGATAGCTTGTGTGGGTTAGAGAAATACTTTATGAATGGAAACACATGCCTTTTGTGACATCCAGCTCGATGATTTTATTCTCCTTTTGTTCCATCCACATAAAGCCATAAAGCAGTTAAAGAAAGTCTGGCATATGGTGGACTCTCTGGTACAGAGACAGTATTTGGGGACAAAAAAAATTAATAATTGGTCTTTTTTATGATACTACAAAACTCCAAAAATTCAGCTCATAAACCTATTTGATATTATTGTACATTCTTGGGTTTTATTAGAGAGTATGTCAAAGGTTCATAGGAAATCAGTATAAATGCAAATTTCTATACATAATGAAGAATGGCATATCCTAATGTTGGACGATTTGAAATGTGTTCTTCTTCTCTTCCCCAAAATCTGACTGGGAAAGTAAGGGCATATTACTCAGTGTGCTTAGTGAAATAAAATTTAGGTATCACTTTGCTTTCTGATTCTGTTTCTAATTCTTTTGCTAGAATGGATAGTTTTTATTTTAAGGAATATGTTTGCTTTGTGTCTCTAGAATAAAGCATGTTCTTTCCAACTGTTTCATATCTCATACTGTGTTATTAGAATTTCACAAGGTTGCTTTGAAGGATTCATTCCAAATCCATGTGATTCCTTGTGCTGAATGTAACTCTTACAATTCATTTTCAGGATGATACTTCCAGCAATAACATAACTAACAATTTCATAAAGTCATAAACATCTAAGACTAAGAATATGAATTGCTTTCTTAATATAAAGAAAGAGAACAGAAAAGTTTTGGGAAAAATTTATTGATCAAGTTTTATATTGGTCTAAAATTTATTGAAATAATATTTTAAATATGTTCCTTTAGGTTCTGAGGGACGGTAAAAATTAACTCTGATGTAGTTCTTTGTAACAAAATTTTTCATTAGCTGGTACATAGAATTGCAAGGAAATAGGGGTTCATAAAACTATGTAATATGCGAAATGTATTTAAATATGCAGGGAAATTATACTAGTTTTGGGAAATGAGTCTTCCAAAGCAGTACTGGATGGGCAAATTTTGGGAACTCTTCCTTGAGATGGGTAAATACTTGGTTGTATTCTTTTACCACAATACATGGATTAAAGCAATATAAGAATAATAAAAAACGTGAATTTCTGGAAAGGAAAACAATTTGAGTATTTTTCTCCTTCACTCTCTACCTTCAACTTGAACCCAGAGGTCACATTCCTGCGCTGGCATGGCCGATCTCTACTTTACTGGTTGCTGAGCTGCAGAAAGGTTACCATGCCCTCATGCAGTGAGTGGAAGCTGGGGATGTATCTGCTTAGCTATCTCCCTACCCAATGTTGTCATTTTTATTGAAGAACACTAAAGCCATAAGGAGAAGAACTTTCTGGTTGTCAACCCCCAGTTTTAATTTTATTTAATTTGGAAAGCTAAATGTAAATCTTAGGGTCTTATGAATGCTAGACAGGCACTCTACAAGTGAACTATGTTATTACCCATGAACAATATCTACTAAAGCTACAAATATACAATGGAAACCAAGCTTAGTTATTGATCAAGAGCATGCAGAATGGTTATATAAAAAGTAGATTGGAGCCAAAGTTTATTTCAAGTGCTTGGATTATACTAATAAACAGATCTAATTGACAGAGCAGCATTGTGCATGGTGAAAACAACAAAAGCACTGTAAGATAAACATTAATAACATTAGGAAACTCTAGCAGATCTACCAATGGACATTGCAGAAAATTTTTCACAAAGATCAACCACTTCTAATGAATCAGAATGTACCACAAATGAAAATATTTTCATCTTTAAAGATAGAATAGGAGAATCTCTGTTGTTTGAGATGCTCCCAGAAATTATGATTAGGTAAACACAAGCATACCTCAGACAATGATACTTTTATTTATGGAACTTGTGAAACTGTAGAATCTGAGGAATCTTTATTAAATTATTAGAACTGATTTGATAGATTCTTTCTGGTCTTCATAAAATGAAGTTTCCATGATGCATTTGAAAAAAATCTAAACATTTGCCTAAAAAGGTTTATATATTTTTGTTCATATTTAATTTTTATTATTTCTTATAATTGTTGAATTATAAGACAATTATATCATTTCATTTTTCTCCTATGTAGTACTCCATTGTATAAATTTATCATGTATTCTTTATCCACTCTTTGGTTAAGGGGCATTTAGGTTGTTTCCAGTTTCTGGTTATGAATAATGCTGCTATGAACACAGTTGAGTACATGTTCTTGTGGTATGATTGAACTTCCTCTGGGTATATACCCAAAAGTGGTATTGTTGATTCTTCAGGTACATTGTTTCCTAATTTTCTGAGAAATTGACATACTGATTTCCAAAAAGGCTGTATTAGTTTGCACTCCAAGCAGTAATGGAGGGGTGTTCTCTTTACCCAACATCCTCTGCAGCACAAGTTGTTATCAGTGTTTTTGATCTTGGCCACTCTTACAGGTGTAAATTGGAATCTCAAAGTTGATTTGATTTACATTTTTCTGATGACTAAGGATGTTGAGTATTTCCCTAAGTGTCTCTTAGTCATTTTAGATTCTTCTGTTGAGATTCTCTGTTGAGAGCTGTACCAATTTTTATTGGATTATTTGTTCTTTTGATGACCAATTTCTTGTGTTCTCTTTATATTTTAGAGATCAGCCATATGTGCAATGTGGAGTTGGTGATCATTTCCCTTTCTCTAGGCTGCCATTTTGTCTTATTGACCATGTCCTTTGCTTCACAGAAGCTTTTCAGTTTCAGGAGGTCCCATTTATTAATTGTTTCTCTCAGTGTCTGTGCTACTGGGATTATATTTAGAAAGTGGTTTCCTGTGCCAATGTGCTCAAGTGTACTTCCCACTTTCTCTTCTATGAGGTTCAGTGTGGCTGGCTTTATGTTGAGGTCTTTGATGCATTTGGACTTCAATTTTGTGCATGGTGATAGATATGGTTGTATTTTTCTTTTTCTACATGTTGATATCCAGTTATACCAGCACCAATTATTGAATATGCTCTCCCTTTTTCATTATATATTCCTAAGTATAACCTGCATCACTCTCGCAGAACCACGTCGGCCTGCACACAGTTGTGCTCCCTGCCACGGTGATAATTGCCTAAACCTCTGAAACTGTAAATGAGTCACCACAGTTAAATATTTTCTTTTTAAGAGTTGATGTGGCTATGGTGTCTCTTCCCAGCCAAATTAAACTCTAAGTTACCTGTAGCCCATTGCTTATGTTTGCTGCCTCCTTGTCTTTCACCTATATACTCTGCTATGGCTGTTGTTGGTAAGAGTGAATTGAGGATAGCGAGGTATTTGCTTTCAAAATGTAAAACATGCTTTGATATATTTTTTCAAAATTAATAAATGAAAATAACAGACATTCGAAGCTCACCTTTTTAAAATAAATTTAAATGACAATGAAGTAACGTAAGCGATGTGTGACAAAAAAGAGATTACCTGAGCAAGAGAGGCAGGAATCTGCCGTGTATCCGTCACTAGGAAGCTGACAGGAAGACTGTAACAAACAGAATAGAATGGTAATGAGTGGATCTTGGTCTTTCTCTTTTGCGAGGATTCCAGGGAGAATCTGTAACATTGAGATGGGAAGATGTGCTAATAAAGAAGTGGGTTGAAGCCATCCATCTTGTTAATAAAAGCTTTTGAGTTTCTGTGTGGTTGTGATTGCTTTTGAATAAAAGATAGAAATTCCTGGGAAATTCTTGTGAAATGGTACAAATTTAGAAGGGCAAACTAGGAGTGGGGTAGTTGATGGAGACCGTTAGCTTGTTCCTAGCTTCCAAGATCTTGAAATAATCACACAGAAACTATATTATTTGCAATACTATTTGGCAAATAGCTTAAGCATATTTCTAGTTAGCTCTTATATCTTAAGCTAACCCATCTCCTTAATCTGTGCATCACCATGAGGTCATGGCCTACCTGCAAAGCTTCAGCTGGTGCCTGGCGTCTTTCTCCTATGGCGGCTACATGGTGTCTCACTGCCCCCTCCTTCTTTCTCCCAGCATTCCTTTAGTTTTCCCACGAAGCTCTTTTCTGCTTGGTCACTGGCTGAAACAACTTGATTCGTTAACTATTAAAAACAAGACATATACAGGACTTTGGGGATATGGCTATCATGTATGAGGTGGGTAGGTTCAATTCTCAGCACTGGTAGTGTAGGAAGAATAGCTGTATCAGATCACCAGCCTTCAGTAAGTTTTACACACACACACACACACACACACACACACTCACACCTAAAACAAACAAACACATACACAAAACAGTAGAGAAGAGATCAGAAATTTGAGAGGAGTGAGAATGAGAGTGCTGGAAGAAAAGGTGGAAATCATGTGAGCGGAACCACTACTAAATTCTCCAAAAGTAAAACAGATTAGATTAAAAGAAACATAAAAGTAGAAGAAAAGAATTTAGAAGTAGAGACCAATAAAGTAAACTTGGAACTGTTTCTATAACATCTCAAGGTATTTAAAATACTTTAAAATACTTGAAGTTTTGTCTTAGACATAGCTGCAGCTGTGTCCTCTTTGTTCTCTTACAAGGCTAAATTAACTTTCTAAAGTGTTTGCTGGAAAACTTCCTTTTCTTCAAGTTACACACTTAGATATATGCCATTCACGTCTCTTGCGAACTTTTTATCCCAAAAAGTTTTTCAGAGTTGTAGATGCCATTCCTTCATTGAGCAGGAACTGGAGGTAGAATTACAGGCAGTGTTGTGAAGCACAGCACACTCCTATAGCTGGGCTATCTGCAGGTCTTGGATAATTTTTAATGTTTAGTCTGATAGTCCTATGGGCTTTGAACTCTAGAAGTAGTTTTATTCTCAAATATATATATGTACACAATCACAAGCAAAGTACCTCACAGCTATATTCAGTCATATACAGCAAGTAGGAATAAAGGGAAAAAAAAAGCATAAGATAAAAATGAAAAATTGCAAATTTAACCTTTTATTTAATTTAGTTTTATGTGGTCATTGGAATTTTAATTTGTATTATTTAAGCAAAAAGAACATAATATGTATTATTGATTTAGTTTGCAAGCAGATCCCACATTGAGTTCTCTCGATGTGTGTGGCACTGATTTACTGGCTTATCTGGATCCTCTTTAAATTGGAGTGCTCAATGAAACTAAGTTTCATAAAAATATCTTTAGAGTAGAAAATCTCCAATGCATTTAACTTAGCATGAGAATGAGCGCTGTTTGGGCTTAGCACCCAAAGCAGTAAGAATGCAGATTTCAAGAGTCCTTACCCTCAGGTGAACGTTTCAAATATGTTATTCAATGCTTTAGGTTAAAGTAAATTTTCGCACATGCAAGACAAAAATTCTGCTTATGTAAAATGCAGCGTGTTAGTTTCCTCTTTATAATTAATATGTGGCCTTGAGAAATCAAAACTGCTGAGTACTATCAGAAAGCATGGTGGAGATATATTTATCCAAAGAAATGCTTCTTTTCTGGAATGGAAAACTCTTCAGTCAAATGGTATTACATAATTGGTTCTTCTGACCCTTTTATATTCTTAACAATGTAATACATGTAAACTATCTAGTAAAATTGAAAATGGGCTTACCTAGGGTGAGAGAAAGGGCATTTGAAACAAAAGAGGACCTTGAATGTCTAGGCTTTAAAGCTTCTGTTTGGATATGATTGCTTTAGAGAAAGGACAGCATTCCACAAAGGAAGAAGCCAGAGGAGCAACACAATACCCTTTGCTAGTAACATAGGAACTATTCTTTTAAGAACTTTATCTCATAACTAAAAAATATGTGCACAGTTACTTGCTTAAAAACTGTTCAATTGAAGCTATGGAATAAGTTTCTGCTTCTTTACAATCTGGAGAGTGAGCAGTGATGTGTGGCATAGCTGAATACAGAGATACAGTCTGTGCTTAGAGCACTTGCACCCACCACCCTCCAGGCACGTTACCTGGTTCCTAAGACTTGAGGGTTTGGTCCATACTGTGGAGATTAATGTACTCCTCAATGAGATGAGAAGAGACGGTAGATGATGCAGCGTGAGGGCTGATACAATTGTGCTGTCAATGACATGCAGACATTATAAAGCCAGAACGTGTTCATTGTCAGATCCACTTGGCTGCACATTTTCTAATCTCAGCAACAGCATTCTTAACTGCTGTGATTCAGATGATAGCCAGGAAACTAAACAGATTAGTTTATTTAAAAGATGTTTTTCATATTTGCTCTTTGAAACATCAACATTGAGTAGACCTTGGCAATTCCCAAAACAAGTTCTGTGTTTTTAAGGTTTTGTTTTGTTTTGTTTCTTTGATTTGGTAACACATGGGATAGGGATTATTGGCTGGCAGACTTCAATAGAACAGAAGCTTTCCTCAATACTCAGCAACATCACACCTACTTTATTATGAATATCATTAGGATAAGGCAAAAATATTTTGTTAGCATTATCCAAAAATATTTCTTTAATTTTAGCCTTTTCTAATTCTGTATTTTGCAATTGTGGATATAGCTTTAACACAACTTGCAAGAAGAAAGAGATTAATTTACTTCTGACGCGAAAGCTCATTTTTTTTTTCCTGCAGAGGATGCGTCTGCTTCCTATTCCAATTGTAGCTCTACTTACAATCTAATTGTCCCATCCTACATTGCTCTGCTATTTTCTGAGCCCGAGTCTGTATTTTAGACCAATCACTGAAGACTACGGGAAGAGAAATCTTAGAAACTGAAGGCTACACATATGCATACCAGTCTCATTATATGTGCACGAGTATAGCTGCTTCATATTTCATAAGTATGAAGTTCTATGGTTTAGGTTTGTCCTCACAATGTCCTTAGACAGGTTAGAATTATTGTCTCGGTATGAAGTGTGATATTTGTCATCTAATGATAAATGTCTGTATTCCTGAAGTAATCTCTTTCAAATCAACTTTGCTCCCTTCACAGAATCCTGAACCCTACTGTTAGAATAGATGTAAGGAAGGGCACTGTGACAGAATAGAATCAGGCTGAATAGTTTTGGTGGTTTTAATATTGAAAATATCATTGTGGAAAGGAATTAAATGAGGAACTTGAAAACACTCTAAAAAGTCATTTTATAAGAACTAAATCTAACTCAGGTTCCATTTTGCTCTTGGTTAATGGAGTAATTTTAAGATCAGGCTTTGATTCTACCCATTCTCTACATGAGCTCCAGTGGCCAAGTTCCATAATGTGAAGGCTCCTCTGAAAACTGGAGTGCGCTCAGAGACTAAATGTTGCTGGGAGGAGCTATATTCTCAAGTGTGGTGCATTTGCCCGTTTGTTTCCTCTTCAAAAAATCTAAAATATTTAATTGAAATCATACCAACCATCTCTCTAGTTAGCATGGAAAACCTCAGTGTAACAGTTAGTCCAAGAGTTGGATTATCCCTCAGAACAAAGTTAGTAACCTAAGAACAATCAGGGAGCACTCAGGTTAGACTAATCTCAGCAACTGCTATCTTTTGAACTATCAGTTTCACAGATTATCTCTGAGATAATCTGGAACTGCAAAAATAAAGAGCACCAGCTATTTTTCAAAATAAGTGAGTATGATTCTTTAAGGAATGTGACTGGGGAAGTTCAGCTCACATTCTCTATGATCAAAGTGCATTGATGTGCAGCTTCATATAAACATCAGAATGCTTACCTTCATTGAAGTCACACAGCTGATAAACAGCAGGTTTGAATTTAAACATAGAATCTGTAACAGCAAAAGCAACGTTTATTTAATTATGTTATACTGGGAACTAATGATGTTTTGAGCACCAATACAATTTTGAGAGGATATAAAAACTTAGTATTTACCATATATTCCCCTTAAATGACTAAAACTAGAATGTATGGAGAAGAAAAAGAGAACTCCTATATTAGGGATCTTATTAAGAATATATATATATATATATATATATATATATATATATATATATATATATATATATATATATATCCTTGTCAGTGCTTTCCATAACCTATGTCTGAAGTGAATGAAAAATGTCCTTCACACCATTATATGGCAAAGAAAAAATATTTAATGCTATAAAACATATATAATCTGTCTAATTGTCCCCAGAAATCATAAAAGCATCTGTGCTTCCTTATGAAACATATCTTACTTACACTTATATCACTCCAACGTATTAGAGCATTTTGTATAAAATATCACTAAGCAATGCTTCAACAAAAATGATTTGAATTTCCTCTATCTTCCCAGTGAGTTAGAGTTTCATATTTTCTTCACATTTGGAGAGTGAATTAAGAAAATATTAATAATGCTGCAGTGTGACTTGTAGTATAATGAATAACAAATGTTTCCTTTGTTTTGTACCCTGTGGTATAATATTATATGCAATAAAGCTTACAAAATGCAGCAAAATGGGAATCTTTAACAATAAATTTTATAGGGACTAATTTAAGGGAAACGCTGATAAACTGATTTTAAACATTACAAAGTATTTTTGTGATGCAAATTTCCAGGAGTGTTTCTTTCTAGGTAATACTAGTAAGTCTTTCAGAAGTTCTCTATTTAGTCAACATTTAGTGGAAGATATTGCAGATCCTGATAATAACAAAGCAATTCAATTTAGTAATGATGAGCTGAATGTAAGCCTTCTCTGCTTTATTTACACTGACAAACCTGACGGAGAATACGCGGAGCTTAAATTCATATGATATGAATATGTTCTCAAAACATTCCTTGCCAAATTTGTGCTTATAATTTGAATTTAATTTAATGTAAACATTGCTTGTATACAATTAATATTGTTTACATCATCATAAAAATCAGTATATCAAGTCAAATAAAGAACAGAAGCATTTAGGCAACAGTCTTGCTTTCTAAAAGCGTATCAACAAATATTTATTGATCCTTACTGTGTGCTTTAAGTGTTTTAAGACCAGAAAAAAGAAATGAAGAAATGAATGAAGAAAACATTCCTTTCCCTGAAGATTCAATATCAAATTAGAGATAGAGAAAAAAGGAAATAAATCTATTTCTACTTTTGATGAATTTTGCAAGGAAAAGCCTTTGTGTATTATGAGAGAGAGAGAGAGAGAGAGAGAGAGAGAGAGAGAGAGAGAGAGAGAGAATACACACACACACACACAAACACTCACACATACATACACACATATTGCCTGATCTTCATTGGTGAGTCTCCCTTAATTAAAAACAAAACAAAGCAACCATTGGTTTGCTCAGAGAGACCAAGACTGTCAAGGTTCCTCATATAATGTTCTGAAATGTTGCTAGATGGCAGATTCCATTTACGGTGAGGTGTAGTTTCAAAGTTAATGTTTGATTTTACAGATAAAGTCAGAGGCCTTCCTTGAAAAACAAACCATTCAAAACCATAGCTTGATAATTATTTAAAAAGTGACTTTATAATTCCTCCATCCTTACATTAGAAAGAAAGAAGGATAGCACACCATGGCACCTCTGCATTGAGTTGCCAGTATGGACCACAGTGTAGTATAGTGAAAAATGAGGTTTTTAAAGAAGCCATAATGTTCTCTTTTAATTATGGTTATGCAGGTCATCTCATAGTTAACACATGGGGCATAAAACAAAAAACTAATATCTTTTTAAAATGTTAATATTTATTAATTATAAAAAATTGAATAAAATTTATACAAATAGAACTTAAGGGGAGATATCCATTGTCTATTCAGAAACAGAACTTATGTTTTTATCATCTATATAGCCAACCAATTAGAAAGATTTATTAGTCTCATATTGCTATTTATTTATTTAATTTAACTGAACAGTAAACAACAAAAACAACAAAAAGTTAAAAAAATTCTAACCAAACACAAAAAACACATGCAAAATTCAAACTTACATTCACTGAAGGAATTGGAGCTGATACTGGAAGATCCCCATCTTCCATGTGCATGTATATAAAACATAATGCATTATTATGAGAATGACAGTGTTAATGGATTTATAAGATTAACTAAAAATCTGTGGCAATACACAGGTACAACAAAGAGACTCCTACAAATTTATGTGGAAGTACGAAGACCATAAGAGTGCAGAGCAAGCCCAGACATACAGAACAAAGTTTCAGTCTTCCCAGCTGTGATTTCAGAAGACTCTGCAGACCCACAGGAACAGCAATGCTAGAGGAGTGGACACTCAAAGCAGTAAGAGTATCAGATCCAGAATGAGCCCCAGCAACTGTGACCCATGGAATTTTTCCAAAACACAAGAAACTTACATTACGGAACAGGCAGCCTCATCAAACAGTGTTGTAGAAGAAAGTAAATATCCAAATATAGAAGAATGAAACTGGGTCCAAAGCTATGAATTAGAGAACCTCGACTGCGTCCAAATGAAAATTACATATAAATGGTAATAACTGAAAGTATGAAAAAGCAACCTACAGGAGGCATAAATTTATTAGCAAACTTCCTTAGTATAATACATAAATACCCATACTTTATCACAAAGTTAAAAATGAAAAAACAAATAAATAACATCGCAAACAACACAAATAAGCCAATAAACAAACAGGCAAACAAAACCAACCATGGTCAAAGCAGTCTAAACAGCCAAAATGTACATATTACTTTCTCCACGCTTTTAGTTAAGAAGAAAGTGTTCGTCTAAAATGTACTGAGATCTCTCTGCCAAGCCAGTGTCTACACTCAAGGCCCTAAACAAGAGACAACAGAGCAGGAAAAGTACAGAGACACAGTGTCAGAAAGTTAGTGTGCAGCGTCTTGAACAACCAAACAAGCAAAAAGGGAAAGCCAAAAGAAGATGCTACACAAATTTATAAAGGAATGAGACACTGCAAATATAAAATTATAGAAAGGAACTCAGAAAGAGGAAAGCAAACATAATAGAGAAAATTTAATAAAGTGGTATGTTTATGTTTTCCTTTAATGATTTCTTGAAATGTATATGGGTAATATTCCCCAAGTCAAACATGAAAATCGGATACAGATTTGTAAAGAAAAAGAGATCAAAATAGAAATTTTCTATGTATTTCTAAGTATTTGCTTCAAATGTAAGGATATAAAGTGCTAAGAAGGGAGGGGTTTTTTAAGGATTTTCTGTGAAGAGCCCGGTCATAATTATATTAGGTAAGAGGAAACGTCAAATCTATAAATATACAAGACAAAGACTATTAGCAAATGATCAAATGCCCATTTCCAGAAAGCTGTGTGATTAACAGGAATGCATGTCATAAAACAGTTTCCAAATATATGAAGTAATCAAGGTCAGAATGGTGGGAAGCAAACAGTGTGTGGGGAAGCTTCAGTGTACACTGTTAAAAAAGATGAACATGAACAGCACAGACAACCAATGATGCCTGTCTGGAGAGCCTGCATGCATCTGAAAAGACCCTCTGCATGTGGGTGGCAGTTTTGTGGCTTGGTCCGTTTGTGAGGCCCCTGGCAGTGGGACCAGGATCTATTCCTGGTACATGGTCTGGCTTTTAGGAACTAATATCTTAATCATATATGTCAATACCAGTCTAACGAAAATGATTAAGGCCTCTAAATGGATTCGCAACATCAAAAACTGTTATTGAAATTTGTTTGGAAATAGCGTGTAGAGAGTATTCTATTAGGATGTGTTTACTCACGGAGCACATCCACAACCCCTAGCTTCTTCCCTCATACCACACATTCCTAACACAGTTTCCCCTCCCTCCACTCCTCCTGACTCTACTCAGTCCAATCTCCCTCACCTCCACTCCTCCTACCTTTCCTCTTTAGAAAAGATCAGGTCCACAGGAGTTAGCAGACAAACTGGACAATGCAACCCAAAAGGAGGAAAAGAGTCTCAAGAGCAGGCTTGCTCCCACTGTTAAGAGTACTACAAAAACAATACGCTGGAAGCCAAATTACATGTGCAGAAGACCTGGTCCAGACTCATGAACACCCTGAGCTTGCCCTTCCAGTCTCTGCGAATCCATGTGAGCCCTGTTTACTTGATTTGGTGACATAAATATTTAAATGTATTTTAAAATAATAGGATCACAATGTATTTTGAAACCTGTTTTAGGGAAATTACCCATGCTGATATAATCAAAGCTTCTAACCATTTCACCCTGGAATAAGGAATCCGATTTTCTAATGAAGTGCTCCATATGTACATAGACAAGAAAAGTAGGGATACAGAAGGTGGATCAGTGGTGGGGAGCTCTGGAAGTTTCTGGAATTGAGGAAAAGACACTAAGACTCTTATTATCAATGTTTACTTGGGACCTGGGTTCTTAAAAAGACAAAATCTTGAGCCTCATGAGAAGAGTCACCCAAGAGCAGAAAGCTGTTGGCCAATGCTTCTGGCAGTTAGAGCTGGAGAGGAACCTTTACAATTCAAGCCTTTGTTCCAGTCACAGAGAGAGAGATATACAGCATAGAAAAATGTTTAAAGTAACTGTGATTAGACTCTGTCACTTAAATATAGATAAACTAGGCATACATAAAACCTCAGTTTTAAATCTTGAAACAGCATGTCTTTTCTACTGAATATTTGTTCTCAAGCAGCCTACCTTAAAGTTCAAGTATAAAATCAGCTTTTCTATCACTAATAAGTCACCAAACCCATAATGAAGAAACAAAAGGATGCTGAATGGACAAAAGCTGCTGTATAATAGTGTTCATAAATTAGTAGAGCATTTTGCACAGTGGCTGCATTAGTGGTGTTTTATTTGCTACTCAGTATTCGGACTCATCATTTCTCCCTTGCTAATGAAGACATTGAGCCACAATGAGCTAAGGTGACTTATGCAAGGTGCAGACGTTTGAAGTCAGCCTCTTCTTATTGCTCATCATGGTAGGTAAAATTCCTTTGCTAGATGGTGAAGAACATGAACAATTCAGTGAAGCTTGATTTTTAAGTTGACAGTAGCTTAGCTAGCTGTCAACATAAAGCATCTTTGTTTCTGTATTCATTTATTCTATAGTCTTTTGTCTGCTGGTTAGGCTGGCCTCAAACTGCTAGTCTGAAGCTAATCCCCTGCTTCAGTCCTTTGGGTGACTGGGATTACAGCATGTACAAAGCCTGTTAATAGACGTTAAATGTATGTGTTATATTTGAAAAATCCATGAATCTAAAGCTATACATTTTCTTTTTGAAATGCTGTCTTACTATATAGGCCAGACAGTCATGAAACATACCTTAATATGCTTATTAATTGTAGATATTATACCAATATGATAAAAATCTCAAATCATTTAAAATACACTAAATATAAATGAGATTTTAGTTAAATTTAAATTAAAATATATGTAATTATGTTTGTGCTTTTTAATTTTAGAAAATAAATGTCTCAAAATCCAATTAGCAGTTGCATAGATATAATAATAAGTTTTTTTATCAGAGTTTATCATCTTTATCAACATGGCAGACAAAGAAAGAGTGACAGGATATCCCTTCTTGAGATTGTGGCTTGAATGGACAAAAATAGAAATACAAAAATAATTTGTTATTGTCATTAGAGATGGTAAAAAATTATTTGAAGAGGAAAAAGAAGTAACAGATTGGGATGGTGACCATAATTTTTTCTTTCTGAAAAATACAATTCTTGGCTAAATGTAGATGTTGGAAACTGCTATGTCACATCAAGTGTAGGAATGCTTTTATAGCCAGAGAAAATTGGGTGGGATAAACCTAGTGTGCTAGGAACAAGGAGGCAGGTGCCAGTGTGGCTTGGGAAAGCAAACAAAGGCCAGATTTTAAAAATCCTGTGGATAATGAGTTGGTGAAGAGTTAGTGGTTATTTACCTTCCAGGGAGAAGCTTCTAGATTTCCAAAGGTCATGCTAATATGATTTTTAATGTTAGCCAAACTTTATGGAGAATGAACAAAGGAGGGAAATGTCACTTGATGTGCTGTTTAGATGAAGTTGTCTACATTTTAACACAAGCTCTTTTTAGTACTTATTTTATTTATATTCAGTGCATTGATCCAGTACTTACAAAGCAAAACAATATTGCGGACACTTCAATGCATCAGTGTCTCACAAATCAAATAAAAAATATGAGTAGTATATTTTAGATTATTCTCAAAGTATCCAATGTCATCCATACTTGAGAAAATTCTACTGATGATTTTCACATTGCCTATACTTTGTGTAAATGTAATTTCATGGAACATTTCTATGTTTCTATGGTCAAGACATGATCAGGAAAAACAGTATGGTAGCAAATTCAAATAACTTTCTAATTTTAGGAGTAATATCCTGATTCATTGGAATATGCTAAACCTCACGCAGGGATTGATGATACAGATGTTAAAACTTGCTTGCTATGACTTCTTCTTGCACCCATCCATCTCAAATCTATACAACATGAGGTACAGTTGTGGCATTTGTCTATGTTTTTCAAACATCCATCTGTGAGCTGACTATTCTGTGCATGGAGAGACTGTTCCTCTTGTTCATCACATACATTATAATTGGAAACTTGTCAGGGTCAAGGCACTGTTTGTGAATTGATTACTAATTGGTAAATTCATAAATTAATATAAAGAGTACATGTCCTAGCCATATGGCAATGGTTATTTGTATTTGTATTAGTGACTCTCTAAACCAGATATTATTTATTGCACTATTTGTATGCTAGGCTTTGAGCTAGCATGGAGTGATTGTGTATATGAAGGTAACTTTATAGTCAGGAAAAAAGTAGCGTAGGCTATTTGGTTTTAAACTTTATAACTTGCAATTTGACTTATGAAAAACCTTCCTTTTGGGAAATTTACAGTACAATGTGGTCACAGCATTGATTTTTTTAGTCTATACTTCCCAAAACATAAGCTCAATGAGGTTATTTCTCAGTTCAACACTTCCCACTACAGTACTTGTTTTCATCTTGTTCATTTTCAATAGATTTTGTTCAATATTTTTTAGAAACCAATTTCACTTGTCATAAACTTTTTTCTAACCTAAAAATTCTTCTATTCACTGCTACTCTTGATTGACATAGTATAAACCAAACTAAATACACTGATTTATAGAGTCTAACTAAAAATAAATAATCTCAACTTTGTAACCTTGTCATACACATTTCAAATATCAGATGCATTTGCATTATTTTTTCAAATATTGAAAAGAGCATAGATGTCTGTTTCCCTAATGATTGTTTGAGGGTCATATTGTAAGAGCTCCTTGGAAGGCATGCTTAGCAATAGACTCACATTGCACATTTGTAGAGAAAAATATTTCATCTTCTTATAGCCATGGATGACATGCTCCATTTTCAAAAGGTTAAATACTAATAATATTTAAGGATTTGTCTGCCAAGAGAAAAAGTCACAAAATATTATAGACTAATATAATTAAAGGAAATAGATTACAATAATATTTTTAATTAATTATTTTTTTACATATATATCATTTCCAGTTCTCTCTCCCTCCTCTCCTCCCACTCCTCCTTTCCCCCCATGCCACCTGCTTTCGGCTTTTCAGAGAGGTTAGCTTCCCCTGGGAAGTCAACTGTTATAATATTCTTATTGATGAAATTTGTAATATATCTATAATAAATGAGCAAATGTTTTTCTGTGATATGTTAAATAAAGGACAAGAAGGTCATTTTTAACATAGTGTTTTTAACTGAGATTCAAAGCCAGTTTTCTTGATCCTTAACTCAATCATAAGCATTTGTCTGTAAGAAAAGTCCTAGCTTAAGGGGTATACAAAAGCATGTGATGTTGAAAGATGATTTTAGCAGAGGTAACCTCTTCCTTGAAAATCTGAATGATTTTACTAAAACTTCTGACTTCCCATTGATCTCAATGAAAAAAAAACAGAGATACATACAACATTGAGTTGACTTCCAATAAATAAATTCATAAGGAATAATACAGAGGAGTTCCACTTCCCTGATACAAATTCTTAAATCTGGGAACCAAATAAAAGCCATTTCTATGTTGAAGTAAAAAAAGACAAAAACAGAAACAGTACCATCTGAAATAACCTGAACTTGTGACTTCTCTGTGGTGGTCAGCAGGAATTACGCAAACAAAGGTTCATCAACGGATCCCTCGGTACAGCTGCTACCATCTCTCAACATTGAACATTGTTATTATTACCAACCAGTTCCATGAATTTGATAACGTCAGAGATGATTGTTATTATCTAAGACTCAAATTATTTTAGAAGCCTATTTCATTGGTTTAAAGCTAATATTCATTATAGTTTAATTCTGTTGATTGGAAGATCCAGATTCCTGTGTTTTAATGACTCTGCTGTATTTTATAATTTGTATACATTTACATTAGCATTTGGTGAGTTTTGTATTCAGACGTGTAATATAAAATTACTTGCCATTGTTTTTAAATAAATATTAAATGAGTATCTTAAATCTATCAACTGAAAAATGGAATTTGAACTACTTAATAATCATGTTTCTTTGATATAATTACTTAACAAAACACCCATTATATCAACTTCTGAATAAGTCACACTCCAGTGCAAATGTGTTCATGGATTTGGATTGTATATTTTAGAAAAATATGTGTGCTGATTTAGAAATTCATATCGCATAATATTTCACTTGTAGTGAAAGATCATTGCAAATTATCCTTTATGTCTGTTTCTTTCCTTCCAGTTTTCTTTACCTAATATTTATATAAATCACAATCTTAGAAATATTTTCTGTAGTTTTTATGTGCTACTGTTAATATACTTCTATATTACACCTGTCCTTTTAGAGAATCACATCGCTATATTTTATCAGAACATCATATTTGTGCATTGCAGATTATTTGATATAGTAATAATTAATATTATATTTGGATCATTATATATAACAAGATCCATTTTAAACATTCTCAATTTTTAATTTTTACCTTTTTGCATATATTTTATTTTCTTTCCTTTGTCCTACTCCAGATAAAATAGTTTAGCACTTTCCATTTTTTTCTAGGTGCAGAATATGTATATATTCTCTTAGCCTCCATTTCTGCTCCATCTGTTTTGAGGATACCATCTCCTAATTTTATTTTTCTCAGTTTTCTTTGACACAGTCTCCTTTTATGTGCTTCCATTTCAACAGTACTGTTTTTCTGCAGTTTATGTCGTCCATCACTTTAGGAAAAACATTGATACCATCTCAAATCAATTCTGCCTCATTCTATATAATCTCTTTCTTGGGGACAATGTGTATATTCACATTGGAAAAATCAATTAGGTTATTTATATGTCTTACTTTTTTCCTGATATTTTCCCATTTTGTATCCATTTTCAATTCAAACGATTTAAGTTGACTCATTACTAAATTCAAGTCTTGCCTTTTTTTAAAAAAAATAATTTATGTTAAATCCAGTTCCATGTATTTGACTTTCAGTGGTAGAATTTTTTAATTCCTCCTACATGTTTTCCTCATCTTGATAAAACCAATGCCTTTTAATTACTTTTGTCTCATTTAAACATTGATTTGGTTAATGCCAAGACCTCATGGATATTTTTTAGATCATCATATTTCTTATTGTTTGCACTGAGTGATAAGACTTGTCATTATGATGTAGATGTATCCAATGAGACTGAGCTCTCTCTGATCTATCCAGTCATCTCTACATTATGTTCAATTGTTCCATTTATTTATTTGTGTGTGTGTGTGTGTGTGTTGTTTTTGATTTGTTATAATGAGAGGCTTTTTTGATTAGAAGTGGTAGATACATTTATCTATGAGTTTAAGGATAAAATTTAGAACATAACGAGAAATAATGGTGGACTAGCCATGTGATGGTAGTGAATTCTTTTCTAATATGCATGACATCACCAGTCACAGAATGTTGGCTAGGTTTTCATTACTAAACATGGTACACACAGAGACACACATACAAACAAAAACGCAAACACACCAAGTATTTAAGCATATCTGTGTCACCCGTGTTTGCATGTAACAATGCTATTCAAAGCAAATGAAACTACCATCAAAAGAGTATGAATATGAACAATGTTGAAGAAGTACCTGGGAAAGGCTGGATAAAGGAAGCAGAATAGGTAAAGTGATGGAATTACTTTTTAAAATCATGTTTTTAAACTAAAAGTGTAGTTATATGCATTTTACTCTGATTCATATTCATGGCTTTAATATCACAGTGGATTCAAATGCTGTAATTTCCAATGGGACAGCTCACATTTTTATTAAAGTGGCAGATAATATACAACTAATCCCTTTAATCAGAAACTGGTGGTCATTACTGCTTAGTGAGGACCCTCTATTTGCCTCATTATTTATGGGTATCCTACCAGGTTCCTTTGTTAGAAAGCCTTAAACTTTAGTACTTTTGGAACTCAAATAATTTCTTCCTCTTTTAGAATTCTACATTTTAACCTTTCTCCACAGAAAGTTTCAAATTTAGCCAAATGCTTTGAAATATCAGCTTGAAACAGTTCAGTTTCTTAGATTTTTTTTTCTTTTTCTTTTTTTTTTTTTGCTTTTACTGGCTTCTCTGTCCTTGTAATAATGGCCTTCAACCTGCATTTTCCTCCTCTGACCTATAGGAAACTGATGTTCCCATAATCAGCTTACTACAGAGGAGGCTTTCTCTAAGCTATTGTCTACAACTTTGCTATTTTAAAATTTGTTGATAAATATTGACTACTGATTAAGTGATACAGCATTTTTCAAAATTACACAACTCTAAAATTATCAGACAGCAGTTTAAAGTTACACATTTAAGTTTGTTGTCCTTCAAGTGGTGAGATGACAGTGACAAAATTTTAAATACTCATAAATGCTGATGTTTAAGTGAGCTATGCTCACAAGCTTAGGATGATGTCTCATGTGTCTCTTAGTTACATTAGTTTTTCAGTGTTTGCAGAGAGAGCATAATAATTTCTGCAGCAAAAACTAATGTTCCTGGAATCTGAAATATTTGTAGTCTTGGAATAGATGTACTTTGAAATTTTCATATTATTCTCAATGATTAGGGGACCCAAGAATATTATAAAAAAAGAAAGGTCAATCAATGTCTTTTAGTCCATATTATTATTAAAGAAATGTTTTTCATTGTTTTCTATTTATTTTATAGATTTTCTATAATTTTAAAGAAAACATAAACACTTGGCATGAAGTAATTAAAATTTACCAGACTTTTTTTAAATATCAGGATATGAGGATATCAAGGAAACAAGGGGGTTGGATTTTAAAGGCTCATCTTCTAAAATAAAAGTAAAGTTCAATGGAATAAAAATACTAGTAAAATCAAATTTTACTGTTGTTAGTAGATACTTTGCAACATTAAAAATAAATATTTATCAATAAAAACAGTTCTGATCATGCTTTCCCATGAAATAGCTAACTTTCACTAGTGGTCATATGTTGTCATGAACTATGCTTACAAATGCCATATTAACACCAAGATCTGTTATTTTTTCAGTGTTAAATATACCATGAATAATAAAATCCAGAGAAAGAAACTGGGGTTCAAGCTGAAGATCAGAAAAGCAAAGTACAAAGTCACTGAGTCTTACCTCTACCTCAGACAGAAATGGGTGAGAGCCTGTCTTCACAAATTCTGAAAACTCCTCACCCTATCTTCCATACTCCACTGATTTCATGTTTCTTCCCCCTAATATCCCTCTCTCTTCCCAGTCATATCATTGCTGTCCCAATCTCTCAAGTGCTGGGCTTAAAAGCGTGTGATCCCAAAAGCTGGGATCACTTTTGTGTGAGCTCTTATTCTCTTTTAGATAGATTCAATCTTGTGTAGTCCTGGGTGGCCTGGATACACCTGCCTTTGTCTCCGCAGGACTGGGATTTAAGGTTTGTTTCAGCATTCCCAGGCCTGTATAGCTAATTAGTATAGCTGATTTGCTCTCGGGTTTTTAGGAAAGGTTTATTAATTAAAACAAATATAATGTATGACTGTATTTCACCTTTTCTGTCTAGAATAATAAAATAGTTAATAAAAGAAAAACTATATACGATGAATACAATAACTATATACAATATATACAGGCAAAAATAAATAATGTCTAGGTCCCTTGCATTTGACAAATTCAGGGAGAATATTCCATTTCTATCCTATCTTGGTGAGTCCAAAGTCTTGTAACTAATTCACTTTCTATCATAACTTGTGTTCTGCATCTGGTAAACAAGGAAAACTATAGCTATAGCTATCTTGTCTTCAAGTCCTTCAGAGACTCAAGAAGTAAATAATATTAACTGAGTAAAAAGTACAAGGAAGTAATTTCCAAAAATATGTGAGAAATCACAGAAATAGCTGGAAGTTGGGAAAGTCACCCAAGATTCCTCTGTAACATTGGGACATTCATCTTCAGCCTACAAGCCTAGTTTATCCCATTGACTTTTCTGTGAAGCAGGATATTTTGAAGGCTTGTCTCTACTTTTCTTGACACGGTTTAGCAATCACTTTCTTTTGTGTCCTGCTTGTCCAATTAAGACAGCATACTGCCAGAAGTCCAAGCAAGGGCAATTTTTGTTAAGTGGTATATTTTTTTCCAGAAAGAAATGAAATTCCTTGTAGAGTTTCTTTGTTGCCCATTATCTTCTCTGAAGCAGATTGGTGTAATTAGGAGAAGACATATCTTATTGTCATAACAAAAGAAACCTATGTTATTAAAACATCTTAAGTACAAAATTCTGTAAATCTCTAAAGTTTGAGGATGACCTGTCTATCTAAAATATATTTTTGACATTGGAAACATATTTAATGCATCAGCAAGTTCATTTATAATAGATGATTAACTACTAACAAGCATTTCCTTATTATCCTAAACAGTTGGAAATAATATTTTTCTAGGACTAGAAATTTACATCACATTTTTAAAAGAATTGAACAAAAGTAGGAATATATGTACAATATGTTCAAACAAAATTAATCTCAAATTTGTTTAAATATACAAAATTTTTGGCTTTGCTTGTGATCAGGGAATTGCAAATCAAGACAACTTTAAGATGCCATCTTACACCTGTCAGAATGGCTAAAATCAAAAACACCAATGATAGCATTTGCTGGAGAGGTTGTGGAGTAAGGGGTACACTCATCCATTGCTGGTGGGAATGCAAGCTTCGGCAACCACTTTGGAAAGCAGTGTGGCGGTTTCTCAGGAAATTCAGGATCAACCTACCACTGGACCCAGCAATACCACTCTTGGGAATATACCCAAGAGATGCCCTATCATACAACGAAAGTATATGCTCAACTATGTTCATAGCAGCATTGTTTGTAATAGCCAGAACCTGGAAACAACCTAGATACCTTTCAATAGAAGAATGGATGAAGAAAGTATGGAATATATACATATTAGAGTACTACTCAGCAGTAAAAAACAATGACTTCTTGAATTTTGCATGCAAATGGACGGACATAGAAAACACTATCCTGAATGAGGTAAGCCAGACCCAAAAAGATGAACATGGGATGTACTCACTCATAATTGGTTTCTAGCCATAAATAAAGGACATTGAGCCTATAATTCATGATTCTAGAGAAGCTAAATAAGAAGGAGAACCCAAAGAAAAACATATAGTGATTCTCCTGGATATTAACCTTCATCAGGCAATGAAAGAAGACAGAGACCCACATTTGAGCACTAGACTGAAACCCCAAGGTCCAAATCAAGAGCAGAAGGAGAGAGAGCATGAGCATGGAACTCAGGACAGCGAGGGGTGCACCCACACACTGAGAGAATGGGGATGTTCTATTGGGAACTCACCAAGGCCAGCTGGACTGAGTCTGAAAAAGCATGGGATAAAACCAGACTCGCTGAACATAGTGGACAATGAGGACTGCTGAGAACTCAAGAACAATGGCAATGGGTTTTTGATCCTACTGCATATACTGGCTTTGTGGGAGCCTAGGCTGTTTGGATGTTCACCTTACTAGACATGGAAGGAGGTGGGAGGTCCTGGGACTCCCCACAGGGCAGGGAACCCTGACTGCTCTTCGGGCTGATGAGAGATAGAGAGTTGATTGGGGGAGGGGGAGGGAAATGGGAGGCAGTGGCTGGGAGGAGATAGAAATCTTTAATAAATAAATAAATTAATTAATTAAAATATATATACGAAATTTTTAAACAATATGCAAAATCCAATACAAAGTGAAACAATTAGAAATAGTAGTTGCTTTTAAAGTAAATTAAATAATCTACCTTTTTATCATATCGTATCAATAGTCTCCTTCTTTCTTTTAGAGTATATTATTTACCCTTTAATCCTATTGTATCTATATCCCCTTTTTTTTCTTTTCAAAATATAACCTTAAATCTATTTTCATTGTTTAGTTTTTTTTCTAACCATTACCAATAACAATTTTTAATCCACTAATCCTCTTAAACAATGACAAATATCCATAATCCAATGAAAGACCAAACACAACACAACCCTCATCTTGGAAATTTGGACATTGTGTTCTTAAATTTACTTCTTTAATTCTCTGTTATTAAAGGCCATTGCACAACCCATACAGGTTTGTCTGTCAACCATTTTAATGGTAGGGCTCTTGGTACCTTTAGAAGATCAGCAACTGCTGTGTCCTTGTACAATCTGAATAGTAGGTGACTATTATTTATATTATCTTCTAATGTTTTTTTCCAGAAACATACATTGATTTATAGTTTAATTCTAAGACTGGTTGAATTTTAATCTGAATATTCTATTGCTAAAACAAATTATATCTCCACAAATTCATTGCTGTATTAGCCACGTATGGGTTTAATATTCCTTCCTGTTCTTCTGGTCCTATATATTTGAACCATCTTGTATTCTACTTTACCTGAGATAATGTTCATATTTTTTAAAAATTGAACATTACATCTTGAAGAGGCAAACTTGGGTGCCAAGGTTCTGATGAAATCATTATTTCATTCACACTTGTTTCTACCAAACATTCAATGACAAGGTCATTTATTCATATTTTTAATTTTGATCTTTATTCATTTATAGAAGTTTGCCAAAATACTCACATCATGGTGTCTCTTGAATTTTCTGTTCTCTCTAATATCACTGTTCTAAATTCCAAAAAGTATAGTTTCTCACAATAGGCATTAGTTTCTATAATTTCTCAAGAAGAAGTTCCCTCTAACATGGCAGGAAACCATTGAATTGGATTTGGCATAGGGGCCTGCAAGTGGCCCCTCATGGAGTTTCCTGATGACAAAAAATTACCTTGAATATTCTTTGTTGACTCTTATTCATTAGTCCAATTTCTACCTTTGACCATTCAGAAAAGCATTCTGGATGGAATATGTTTAGAAAAAAAAATCATTGTTTCTAGGAATGCCGTGTGTACAAGCACTTTTTAAGCAACCTTGCTTGCCACAATTGAAACATTTGATATTTTGATTTTTTTGTCAAACCCCTGAAAATCCCCTTTCCTATTTACGTATCATCATTGTCATGAAATTCAATATTAATTGTATCTCAGATCTATTTCTCTGCATTGAGAATTAACATTTTCAGAAGCTAGAGATTCAATTATTCTTTTTCTAGCTTCTGAATTTGGTATCTTTCTATTTACTACTGAAGTCAATCTCTGTACAAAATCCACAAAGACATCTTTGGCCCATGTATAACTTTAGTAAATGAATCCATTTTCTTTCCTATTTCTCCAATTCTGGCCCAAACATTCAAAACTGCTGTGCAGCATAAATCTAGGGTCTTTTCATCATATACAGATTGTCTATCTACTGTAGTATTATTTTCTTCTCCAAGAATTGATCTTAGGAAATTACCATACTTCTAGCTTTACTCTATTATTCAATAATTGTAGCCTCTTCTCTGAACCAGGTGCTCTTTGCAATTCTGAAAATAGGCCCTCAAACAGCATTAAACAATTCTATCTAGTCTTTAGGGATAATTATATTACAAACTGACCACAAGTTTAACATTTGCTTCATAAAAGGTGAATGCATGCTTCATGAGACTATTGCTTCTTTGAATCCCCTTAAATCTAATTTTGGCACAGAAGTCCAGTTTGCTGTAACAGAGACTCCTCTGTTTGCAATTCCTATAAGGTTACTAAATATATTAAGGTTGGTTATTTGAAAACCTTAGACTGTTCCTCTTTATTCTTATAATTCAATGCTGAAATTGGTTCTCCATTAAATTCTTTTGTCTGTATTTGAATATCTCTGTGATCTCTTTTATAGGGTTTTCTAAGACCTATAATTTAGCACTCAGATTCTCCAATATTTTTAGTGATGAAACAAAGAGGAAAATACTAATAATGTTTAAAATTGATATTGCATAAATACCATCTAAATTAGTCATCTTCTTATTTACTGATTTCATTTTCAAACTGTCCTTCATATTATCATACAGAGACACAAATCTCTCCAATGCAATGATGTTCCCCATTTTTAAAATGGAAAAAAAATGTATCTCTTTTAGCTAATTCCTCCATTTAAGAATTCCCAATTGTCTTATCAAATCTGCCACCGATGTTGATAAAGATGTGAGGCTAGCCCCACTCTCTCCGTGGTTGGGTGCACCCCTTGTGGTCCTGACTTCTTTGCTCATATTCTCTCTCCTTCTGCTCCTCATTGGGACATTGGGAGCTCAGTCTGGTGCTCCAGTGTGGGTCTCTGTCTCTATCTCTATCAATCGCCAGATGAAGTTTCTATGGTGATATGCAAGATATTCATCAGTATGTCTATAGGATAGGGTCATTTCAGGTTCTCTATCCTCAGCTGCCCCAGGAACTAACTGGGGACATTGCCCTGGGCACCTGGTCCAAGTCTCTTGCCAACCCTATGATGGCTCCCTTAATTAAGATATGTGCTTCCCTGCTCCCCTTTCCAACCTTCCTTTATCCCAATCATCCCGTTTCCCCAAGTTCCCCCCAACCTCCCCTTCTCATTTATCTCTCCCCAATTCCCCTTACCCTCCTCCCACCCCACCCCCAAGATCCCAATTTTTGCCCAGCAATCTTGTCTACTTCCCATTGGGAGCTCACCAAGGCCAGCTGGACTGTGACTGAAAAAGCATGGGATAAAACCGGACTCTCTGAATATGGCGGACAATGAGGGCTGCTGAGAAGCCAAGGACAACGGCACTGGGTTTTGATCCTACTTCATGTTCTGGCTTTGTGGGAGCCTACCCAGTTTGGATGTTCACGTTCCTAGACCAGGATGGAGGGGGGAGGACTTTGGACTTTCCACAAGGCAGGGAACCCTGACTGCTCTTCAGACTGGAGAGGGAGGGGGAGAGGAGTGGGGGAGGGGGAGAGGAGTGGGGGGGAGGGGGAGAGGAGTGGGGGAGGGGGAGAGGAGTGGGGGAAGGGGGAGAGGAGTGGGGGAAGGGGGAGAGGAGTGGGGGGAGGGGGAGAGGAGTGGGGGGAGGGGGGAGAGGAGTGGGGGAGGGGGAGAGGAGTGGGGGAAGGGGGAGAGGATTGGGGGGAGGGGGAGAGGACCACTCCTTGGTCTGTATGACTGACTAGTTAGTATGACTGCTTTGTTCTCTAATTTTCAGGCAAGCTTTATTTATTATAACACAAATAACATACCATTATTGGTACACAAGCTTTTAAATCTTATGTCTCATCTGTGGAATAAGATGATGCAGATAATGTTAATGATAAATACTTTATTTCTAAAATAGCCTATGTGTGCATGTTTGTGTGAGTGCGGTTATTCTCCAGAGGTTAAACAATTGAATATATTTTGATATTTCAAAATTTCTAAAGGGCATTTTTCTTTTTCATCTTTTTCTTTTTTGTTTAATTCATTTATATTTGCTTCTAAGTGCAGTTTCTCCTCCTTCATTTTGTCTCTTTACCTCCCCTTTGCTGTTCCTTTGCTCCTTCCATCCACTTCTCCATGTCTATTCAGAAAAGGGCAGGACTCCATGGAACATCAAGTTGCAGTAAAAGACTAAGCACCTCCCTTGTATTAAATTCAGACAACACAACCCAAAATGAGTAATAGGTTACTAAGAGACAGCAGAAAAGTCAGCCCCTGTTCTCATTGTTAGGAGTCTCACAAGAGGACCAAATTACAGAGCTGTCACGTATATGTAGAGAGCCTAGTTCAGCCTAATGCAAGCTCGCTTGTTGTTGATTGAGTCCCTGTAAGCTACTATGAGATTTGTTGAGTCTGTGGGTTTTCTTATAGTGTTTTTGATTACTTTGACTCCTACAATTCTTCCTCTCTCTTCAGCTGGATTTCCAAATTTAGCCTTAGGGTGTCTACATCTGTTTCTTTCAGTTGCTAGATAAAGCAAGCTGATGATGTCTAGGCTAGACACCAATTTGTGACTATAACAGAATGTCATTAGATCTCGTTAAATTGTTATTTTTTTTTCTCCAGTCAATGCAAAGGATATTGTTTTGCAAACTGGCTCATTAGATTATGGGGCACAGGGTGTGCCATCATCTGCATGCAAGGTGAAAGGAAGAAAACCATGTGCACCTCCCTTCGTGAGTCTCTGGGTCTGTGAGTTGTAGTTTGATTACCTACAATGATTAATGTTCACATATAAATGAACACATGGCATATTTTTTGGGGGGGGTCTGGATTACCTCAATCAAGATGTGTTTTTTTTTGTTTGTTTGTTTTTGTTTTTTGTTCCTTCAAATTTCGATATGTCCATTGTGTATATTTACCACATTTTTTTTATTCATTCTTCAGGTGAAGGATATCTATGTTGTTTCTAGTCTCTGGATATAATGACTAAAGCTGCTATGTGCATAGGTGAACAAGTAGGATGAATTGTTCTTTTGTGTTATGACTGAGAGTAGTATAACTGAGTGTTGAGGTGGATACCTTGCTAGTTTTCTGAGTAACAGTCATATAGATTTCCACAACAGCCACAGATTTTTGAACTCGCACTATCAACAGGGGAGTGTTCCCCTTGCCTGCATCCTTTCAGCAAGAGCTGACACTTGTGTTTTCAATCTTAGCCATTCTGGCAAGAGCAATATGGAATCTCAGATTCATTTTGATTTGCATTTCCCTGATGGCTAAGGATGTTGAACGTTTCTTTAAGTGTTTCTCAGTCGTTTGATATTCTTGCCTTGAGGATTCTTTAATTAGATCTGTACCCCACTTTAAAATTCGAATCATTTGGTGTTTTGATATCTAGTTTCTTTAATTATTATATTTTGAATATTAGCCCTCTGTCAGATGTGGAGTTGGTGAAATTTTTTCTCTTTATATATTTTGTGAGTGAACTTTGGGCAGGTGGTGTGGGTACAGGAAGGACCAGTTTAGGATGTCAAGGGAGAGAGTGTTTGGGGGAGATGACAGGAGTTGGGAAGTATTTGAGGTGCTGTAGAAAGTTAGTGCAGTGTAAATTCCCTGAAATCTTCAAGAGTGACCCTAACAAAGACTACTAACAATGGGGAATAGGGAACCCAAACAAACCATCTTCTATAACCAGCAAAGCTTCCAGCAATGATACTAGAACACCACCAAGCCACAAAACCTTCAATTTACAATTTATCCTGACCACAAGATATGTTGGGCTATTGGTGGTGAAGAACTTGTAGGAGTGGCAGACCAATGACTGGTCCAACATGATGCCCACATCAGGAATGGGAGCCCTATTGGGAGGGCAAGGAACCAGAGGCTGAACACCTAAGAGACTCAAAATAGAACCAAATACAACTGGAAAAAATATTATGCTATACTCATAAATATGCATCTAGCCCAACTGTCTTGAGATGCTATCTATCTGCTGCATTATAAAGAACCCCAAAAATTCAATTTTTCAGGGATGAGGATTATTCTTTCTGTGATTATAAGGACAGATGTTCATAGTGATTATGCTAATTAAGTAAAGTGGCAGTTGTAACAGTTGTAGGTTCTCCTCCAAAATCCATGAATCCACTAGCCCTGTGTAGTTGATTAGGTCTCCAATACCAGACATGCTTTCTGTCTTGTGGAGTAATTCTTAGGCCCAATGACCAGTTAGATGACTATTGATTATTGTCAAGGTACTCATGCCAACTCTGTACCATTAGGATTTAACAATGTGCTAGTGTTTGTGGTTTATATTCATCATATACTGGTAAGAATATTCTTTGTTTAACTACTTTGTAAACTTCATGGCAACTTCTGGTACCATGAAAGCACCCATTCTCATTGAATATATTTACAAAGCTACTCTAGCTCCTAATGCTCAGGAAATATTGATGAAGAAGGGAGACAGGCATATTATAGAGCCAAAGGATTAGAGAGTTTTATGAGATTGTGTTTCTTAGTAATGCCAGAAGATATACCCATAAAGTCTCACCAAAATGACTTCCTGCATATGAGTTGAACAACGACAAGAACAACAGCTAACAATGTGGATAGATCAAAGTTCATAAGGCCCCAATACTACACAAAGAGGAACAGGAAGCTAAGGAATGATTAGAGTTGAAAAAAAAATCATCCTCAGAGAAGAAAACAATTAGTTATCTTACACCCAATGACCATCCACAAAACATATATCCAAATAACATTATTTAGAATGAACAGGTTGTATTTATGTGGTTAGGAATATATACATATATTTAGACATCTATATCAAAGTAATTAATGAAAAAAGGCAGTGAATATTTTAAAGGGACTGGAAGGGTGTATGGAGAAGTTTGAAAGTGAAAAAAAGAAAGCAGGAAATATAATTACATTATCAAAAAATAAACAAAATACTCATTGGGAAGTGTCAAATATTTATTTCGTTCATTTATTGTATGTATGTAATGATTGGCAGGAAGGGAACAGAGGAAAACTTACAGAAATGAAAGCTCCCCTTCGAATATATGGGTCCAGGAAATTAACGTCAGTTAATCAGGCTTGGCTGCGAGCACTCTGACTTGCTGAGTAATGTCACTGGACTGAACTCAAAGGGTTCAGTAATTAGGACATTGTCTTCACAAAGCTGTAATGAGGACCAACGCCATCTTTATGAAGAGTTTGGACAATGAAAGGATTCATAAGGAATAAATGGTAGACATGGCCTTAGCTATTATTGTTCAGCAGTGATACATTACCGTCTCATGTTCTGATGATCACTTCATCTAATTTTCTGGCTCATATGTTAGACCTGTTATTATAAATGCTGTCTGCCTCTGCTCTCTAACATGGTAGCCATTCCTCACACAAGGTTTGGTTTTGAAATGTGGGCTAGTAACAATGAGGATGTATATTTTTAATATTATTTGATTTTGAATACTACAATTTATATAAAGCATTTATGAGCAGGGTCTGCTCTATTGACAACACAACATTAAATGTTTTCTTTTAAGTTCTTCCAAAATGCTTACTAGCAAGATATTAAATATTTCTGAAACATGCTCACTTCTCCACTGCAGACCGTACTCTTTTTCTGAATTCCTCTTTTAGTTAATGGCATCACCATCCACCAACCGAAATGTTCAGATGTTATGTGATGTATTAGGATTCATTCTGAAATGAAAGGGGCATGGCCTTTGAATCAAACACACCTGGCTTCAAACAGGGCATCTCCATTTCCTTGCCATTTGACCTTGGGCAAATTAAATAACCTGTGAGTCTCATTTTTTTTTCATTTGTAAAATAGAAATATATATGTGTATCACACAGAGCTATTACGAGGATTAAATGGCATAGCATATGTAAAACACCTGGCATAGTTCTGGACATAGAAAGAACATATACTTCATAAATATACATGATCTCTTACTTTCCTCCCCTTCAAATGGAGGAACAGATCCAATTGATCTGCAGCTGGGATATTTTTTGAGTCTTTCCTTTCTTTCAAATCCTATTGAATAAATTCCTATTAATCTTCTCATCAAATTTTCCACTGTACAGCCTCCTAATCAATACCTTAAACCCAGGTCTTTTTGAGGAACCTCTCTTTTCCAATCTGTTCTTTAAATTTCTATAAATAGTTTGCCAAAGCAGGTTCAATATTTCATTAATTATTGGTTAATCTCACTGATCCTTATGTACATAATTCTGTGTAGTCAGGGTCTAGTTTTTCATAGCTAGTGTCAAAAAGAACATGGCAGTACAATATGTTGAACTGTGGACTTTTGGGTCCATAAACATATTTTCATGTATACATGATTGTGATTAATATTTATTTAAAAGTACCTTTTAAAATTTGGTATTTATCTATTTACATATATTTATATTAACTTAAAATTATTTGGATGATTTAATACACAAAAAGAGTTATTTTGAGAAAAAGTATAATTTTTTATGATGCATATTCACCACTAGCAGAGAATAAGTGATGTGAATTCTAAGTGTACCACTCACTACAATTTTATTGTTTTGTTTTGTTTCCCAGTTCTGATCAAATTCTGATAAAATTCATGGCCTTATGTATATTGTCACTGAACTATGTCCTCAGCCACTATATTTTATATGTACATTTTAATCATATCTAATTAACACCTGAGGAGCTCCAAAATGAAAATATCTGAGTATTTAAAGGTATAATAACAAATGGAAAATTTCACAATTATGTGTATGCTTTCACAAAAAATGTAGAAAAAACTAAAATCATTGAATACATTATCTTTTGTTTTATATGTGTGTATATGTAAATATAATCTAAATTAATATATTTCTTAGAGTTGTGTCTATCCAACGATACCTCTCTCATGCATAGGCAAATGTTTCAACATGCCTAAAAATTCAAAATCTATAACACTTATAGGTTCAAGTATTTCACATCATCAGAAGGGCCTGCTGGGTATGAACTGTGAAGTTACAAATCAGGCTAAGTTGCCGAATAACTCCAGTATTTCAGGTGGCTAATTTTTGCCACAACCTCTGGGAACACATCTCTTATTTTCTTCAATCTCAATGGTCTTCCATCTTTACATTTTGTGTATTTCAATTTATCTTTTGAATCCACACTATGTCCCTAAATACTGGTGGTATATTTATTTAAGTTCTCAAGTATCCTTGGTTCTTCACTTTGTCTCCTTGTTTGTCAACGGAATTGTCAGAAGCATTCAGTGTCCATAGTATAATTTATATAAATTCTAATATTCATCTACTTCACATTTATTGTTCATGTATATTATTATATAACTCTTAAAAGTAAAAAAATCACAAAATAGATATTTACTCATTTTCCCTAAGCAAACTCTAGAGCATTAAATAAGTATATTTTGCTGTAGTTCTCCATCACAGTCAGTAGCAATATTACTCATTTAAACTTTTGGGTTTGTGTTGCACATGTCTTTTATAATACATAATTTTGATGTTGCAATTTCAGTTAGTTCTGCTATTGTTTTTTTTTAACCAGCTGTCATGTTATATTATCTTTTCATGCAAACACTGTCATGTGTATGCTCACTTTCTGTTGTTTCTTCTCAATACTACACCCACATTTAATTAGTTTATTTTTTTAATTTTCTTGCATTTCAAAATATATAAGACTTGATGTAGTCTGAGATGACTCTTTTTTTTAAACCATATACATTTCAGATAACTTACTCTGTGGCATATTTTTTCTCCGCTGGAGTTTAAACTGAATGGAAATAAGGTCTAAGTTTGATGTAGCACACTTTTATATTTTTAAATTTTTTTGTTTTATTTTTGGTCAATGAAGTTACAGTACTACTTAACACAGTAAGCTCATCAAAATATTCCATAATTCTTTGCATTTTATTGTTTCAAATCTTGCATACATTTCCGTCTATGGTCCATATGGAAATGACTTATGAGAAGCAAGTCAGGAATTGTTACAATCCATTCTTTCCGTGTGACTATTTGGTTGACCAATCACCATGCAATGAAAATCAAATAATTTCTGCCACAGAACTGTAGAAGTTTCTTTGTTATAAATTATTAAACATCGGTATGTTTTCTGAAACTGTAGTTTTATTCTATGCCATTGGAGAATTTCTTTTTCTTTATTTAAATGTTAGTTGTTGAAGTTCTTTATGAGTTGTCAAAGTTTTAAAATATATTTTATATACAGATATGCATGAGCTTCAGTTGTTATTTATTTGTTGTTTTAATTGTGTGTGTGTGTGTGCTCAAAGCATCTAGAAATGTGTGTTCATGCATACACATGTGTGCATGGTGCAGATGTATATACAAATCAGAGGTCAATGTCAAGATTTTTTCTCAATCCTTCTCAACTTCATTTTGATTCAGCATCTTTAAACTTGAAGGTAAATGATTTGGATAGACTGGCTGATCAGTAAGTCCCAGGGATGCCAACGTCTCTACACCACTAGTGATAGGATTGTTGGAGGATGCCACCAGTCAGGGAATTTAATTCAACATCATGTGCTTGCTCAGCAAGTGCTTTACACTTGTCCTGTTATTTTGAAGATTATCTCTCTTACCATGATTTTTAGATGCATTGAATTTCTGTATACAACTGAAAATTAACTTGCTAAATTTGGAAAATATCTCCTGGAATTGTGAATTTTCTGTGAAAATAAAAACAAATGGGCTGAGGATCGATATTTTAGAAGAGTATTTTCAGCCTGAACACATGATGCAGCTATTTATATCATGTTTGTACTTTGCTAATTTTGTATACAGAAGTTTTACATAGCATTTTCAAATTTGTTTCTCTTCATCTGAAGTAGGTTAAATAATATGTAGTAGTATTACTGATTTAATATTCTGCTCCATTTTTTGCAAATAGGACTATAATTGTTGCTTATAAATTGATTTTTATGTTGTAATCTAGGGCAATTCACATTTCTCAATCTGTGGACCACAACCCCTTTGGAAAACCTCTATCTACAAAAATATTTACATTATGATTCATAATAGAAGCAAACTTACCATTATAAAGTAGTAACAAATCATTTTAATGGCTGCACATCATAACAACATAGATTAAAGGTTCACAGCATTAGAAAGTTTGAAAACCACTTGAGCTAATAATAATATACCTCTAATTAATTATATTTAGATATATAAATATAACTTATTCTTACAGCCTTGATTTTCCATTTCAAAATTTATAATTTAAATGACATTTATCTGTCATATTGCACTAAATAGAACTTTGTGTATTAGCCTGTTTCCATATATTTTCAATCAAGCAGAGACTTATTTATTATGTAGTTTATTCTATTTTTAAACAGTTATATTACTTGAATGTTTTTCTGCAGTCAAAATTTATAAATGTAGCATAAAGGGTTTCAAATTTTTGATGAATACTTTTTTAGAATTTAGTGAGTACAAAGTTGACCATATTTCTAGTTAGTTTTTATTCAGCTTTTATTCTACAGAGTCATGTATATTACTGTGATATAACCATATTCAGACATGAATATATTAGGTTGTTACCATCTCTGTTCCCAGCACCCTCATTCCTCTGCTTTCACCCATGTCTATGATCCTTTTCCTTGATACCCTCCCTTCTGCTTCCATGACAGAAACACGTTTGTCTCTATGATTCTAATTTATTTTATCCAGCAACAATATTTCCAGAGTGACCCATACCTGTGTAAATGTCATGGTATCATTCCTTATACATGCATAATACATATGTCAGTGTATACATGGATATATCAGACTTTCTTCTCCATTTATCTGCTTATGGAACCCAGTTTAATTTTATGACAGAGATTTTATATATTGCTCTCATAACTATAGGCACATGTGTAACTCTATTGTATACTAATTTGGACATTTGAAAGGAATGTATATACAGGAGTAGAAAAGCTGAATGATACTATAGATCTATTTAAACTATGAGAAAACTCAAAACTCACTACCATATTTTGGGGGTAAGTTATATTTCCACAATAATATACAAGGATTTCTCTTTTCCCACTTGCTTGCCACTATCTATCTATCTATCTATCTATCTATCTATCTATCTATCTATCTATCTATCTATCTATCATCTATTTATTTATTTATTATATTATCTGCACTATTGAAGACAGACATTCTAGAATGGAGCAAAACAGATTTTAATGCATTTTTAAATATTTATTTTGTATATGTGTTTCTTTCTTTTTCCCTCTCTTTCTTCTCCTCTTCCCTTCCTCCCTCCCTCTGTCCCTCCCTCTCTCTCTTTCTGGCCCCCCATTCTTCCTCTCTTTCTCTCTTTATATGGGTGAAAGAGACTTGTGCATGCAAAAGTCTACTTTCTCCCAAAAGGGCACAGGTCTACTAGACCTCGAGTTAAAGATGGTTTTAAGCCACCCTTGGGTCATGTGGATCCTAGAAATTGATTTGGACTTCTAGTGCCCCATCTCCAATGTAGTTTTTATTTAAGTTGTCCTTAAGTTTATATGTATTTTGAGAGATATGCTTATGTATATATTATATATGTAACAAATGCATAATTACATTCATATTCATATATGTTCTTTTATGACATGACTGTCCATTTCATTTCTCTATTTACCAGTTGAATTATTTATTCTTTTTGGTGTTGCAAGTTTTCCAGTTCTGTATCTATTCACAATATTAACATTTTTCTTGGAAAGTTGGCAAATGCTTCCTCAAATTCTGTGGTTGTCTCTATTCTGATGATTGTATGCTCTGCTGGACAAAAGATTCATAACGTGAAGACATCATGCTTATCTAGGCTTATTACTGTATCCTGATATTGAAGTCCATTTTAGATGTTCTTCTCATAATTGTGTCCTTACTTGTTTCTAGTAGTTTCTAAGTATAGAGACAATGAGGACTACTGAGATCTCAAGAACAATGGCAATGGGTTTTTGATCCTACTGCACGTATTGGCTTTGTGGGAGCCTAGGCAGTTTGGATGCTCACCTTACTAGACCTGGATGGAGGTGGGTGGTCCATGGACTTCCCACAGGGCAGGGAACCCTGATAGCTCTTTGGGCTGAAGAGGGAGGGGACTTGACTGGGGGAGGGGGAGGGAAATGGGAGGCTGCGGTGGGGAAAAGACAGAAATCTTAAATAAATAAATTAATTAATTAAAAAAAAAACAAAGCAGGAAAAAAAAGATTTCTAATTTTATTTCATCAAAAACATATTTGTTTTCAATACAGTATATTCTGATTATGGTTTTGCCTTCCCTAAATCCTCCTACATCCTTCACATCACTCCAGCAACCCAAATTTAAAACCTTTCTCTTTGCTTTGAATGCCAATAAACATCTAAAATTGATAATAAAATAAATAAAAACAAACCAAAACTGGACACAGCAAAGATAAGAAAGAACCAAAGATATACATAGATGCTAAGAAACACTTTCTTACAGTTTCAGGGTTTATTCTACTGTTAGCATAGCAGGATGCATGAGGGCATGCAGGTAGAGATGGTACTGGAATGGAGCTGGGAGGTTTAGATCTTGATCATCACTCAGCAGAAGGAGAAAGACATAGCCTACAGCCTGTCATGAGCATTTGAAGTCCCCAAGCCCACCCAAAGTGACACAATTCCTCAAACAAGACTACACCTCCTAATCCTTGTTGCGCAACTTCCTGATGTCTAAGAATCCAAATCGTGGAGCCTTTCATCCTGTAAGCATTGTTTCTTAAAGTGAAGAAACTCATAATTTTGATGATGGTCAGGGTATTATAATGACTTTTTTTTTACTTTATACATTCTGGTTGAGCATCATCTTTAAGATAATAAAACCAAGGTCATGAAAAGTGTTTTTCCTATAGATTCTTTAAAATGCTCAATTATTGTCAAATTAAGTATTCCTAAAGATTGTCCAATTTATTGCTATTATGGTATCCTAAGAATCAGTTGATTGTAGGTGTTCATGAATAGGAGTATGACTATATGTATGGGGCCTTAAGATACTATCTGTGTGATTGTGAGTGTGAATATTAGTGCATTGGTCTATTATTTATTCTTAATATCTATTACCCATTGGACATTAGGTCAGTATCATAATATGTGTATCACTATAATTTTATTATAATTTTAAAATAACATTAATATTGTCATTATTTTAACTTATTTTAAAAATTCTTTTGTTTATTTTTTTCTTTTTCAAATTCCTTACGAATATAAGAAATAAATATCTAAATCTACAAACCCCTTTTCACATTTATTGGAAAATGTTATAATTGTCATTTATGTTTATTTTATTACAAAACTTTTTCCTAACTTCTAATTTAAGAATTTATAAATGTATATGTGCATTTGTGTTTGTATACTACAGACTAAATATATCTAGAAGTTTTGAGATTTTGTTGCTGATATTTTTATAGATTGTGTGTGTGTGTCTATTTGTGTGTGTGTGTGTGTGTATGTGGGTGTGTGTGTGTGTGTGTGTGTGTGTGTGTGTGTGTGTGTGTTGATACCCTAACAAGCCAGAAGGTATCAGATCTCCTAGCTGGAATTCCAGGTTTTCTGAACCACCAGATGTTCTATGTATCAAATGCCAGGCTCTGAGAGAGCAATAGGCACTTCAGCTGTTGAGCCATCTCTCCAGTTCATGTAGCTGGTTTCCTTTTGTAGAGTGCATGGGATGCTCTGTGTAGACAGATCATCACCTCTTCAAAGAAAGTACTCTCTTCCTTCTCCTATATTACTGACTGAGTTTCTTTCTACCTGCCCAGCACAATGATCCCACTTGGCCTGTGTGAATTTCTCTTAATCATGTTCATTCTCTTAATATTAAAAATGAGATTATCTGTATATTTGTAGGTGGCTTCATTTGGACAATAATGTTCCCTTCAATTCCCATTTAGAAATAATTGACAAATGGGATGATTTTTAGACTTTAATATAGGCTCGTTTTATATGAAATGATCCTGATTTTTTGAAGTAAGAGGGAAAACCCTTGTATTTTCAAATGTCCACATAGAGCATTTTATTGCTATCACTCCACCAACTATTGAAACAAAAATGTTTTATATATTCAATTATTGTATTTTTACTGAGAATTATTACATCAGTATTTACATAGGAAAGAGACTATATAGCTTTTGTCACTTCCATTAGTTACCTTTGTTAAGTCTAGCCTTATAAAATAAGTGAGCAAATGTTTGCTTCTTTTCAAAGTTATGAATGATTTTGTATGATTGAAATTATCTTCCATTGGATTCATTAAAGAGACACATAGGTTTTACATTTTGTTACTTTTTCCTGTTACATTATTATTATTTATTAAAAATAAAATGATATTATGCTTTACAGATTATATCTTTTAGAAGCAATGTTGACAGATTATATATTTTAATATTTTCTCACTTTTTCAGATTTAGAATTTATTGGAAAATGTTTGCTATTTCATTCTATCCAAAATCTGTATAGAAATCACATGTCACTTTCATGACATCATTAAATATACCTTTTATTTTGTTTTTACTAGCTTGTCTAGGATTTTTCTTACTATGATCTCAAAGAATTATGCTTATTATTAGTTTACTATTCTTATTTTGTTTTCTATTCAACATAAATTTTGAGTTTATTATCTCCTGTGCTCTGAGAACTTATATCTGCTAGTCTTTAGTTTTTAGGTGTTCGCTGATTAAGTAAATTGGAAAATTTCTAACAAATTTTTTTGATAGAAAAATTTTTCCGAATTCAGCCTAGTTTTATTTCACAATCTTTCATGTTTGCTCTATCATTAACTTTAAAATACTGGTAACATTTTATAATCTTTTGAATGATGGAATATTTAGAATATGTTATCAGTCTTCAAATTTAGTCTTTATTTTATCTCATTGCTTTAAGAAAACTTTTTGATTAATTCATGAAATTCATATTTATCAATTTATATAGACTATTTGGAAAAGTGTTCTAAAAGCAATTGGTTAAAACCATATTTTCTAATGTTGCACAGAATGTGCTAGATATATATACCAAGGCAATGATAGTTGTCAAATCTGCCACAATCATGACTTTTATCAATTACTAACAAAATAATACTGATTTCTATGAAAGAACTGTTCTTTTGATGATTTTCCATTCGTTCAAACTTTCTTTTGTAACATTTGAGTCAGGGTTTCATGTAACCTAGGCCAGCTGCAGTTTCTTTGTAGTGAGAATGGTTTTTTGGCCCTATCTCCCTTATGCTAGTATTATAGGCACGCACCTACACAGCTGATTAGTTTATACAATGCTAGGAATAGAATGCAGGGCTTCATGCATATTAGACAAGATTCTGTTTTACTTTTTTGGGGGCGAGGTGGTGGGGGCATCAGGGGTTTCATTCAAGACAGGCTTGCTGTCCTGGAACTACCTCTTGCAGACCAGGCATGCCTTGAACTCACAGAGATCCGCGTGCCTCTGCTTCCCAAGTGCTGGAATTAAAGGCACATGGAACCACTGCCCTATTAGACAAGATTCTCGTAACTAAGATACATCTTCAAGTATTTTATCTGTGATAGTTTGTGAGTTTATATTTGGCTCTTCATTTTATATGTTTATCCTTTCTTATACTGATAATAATTTATCTTTCAAGTCATAATTTATGATATATGTACAACTTTATATATATGAATAATTTGCAACATAAATTATTGTATATATATATATAATTTTCTGTATCTTATCATTCATAAATATATAATAATCATATAGATATTTTATAAAGTATATAATAAATTTTCACTCATGTTTAGACACCTGTTATGAACATAGAACCATTATATTTTTGAACTTATTATCAAATTCTTCATGAAAATGCATCTCTCCATTTGCTATGACTTTGATATATTATTGGAGAACTGTAACAATCTTTAGGGGGGGAAACGGCTCCCAACATATTCCTCCTTTCTTATATAAAGGCAAGTCGTTATAGGTGGAGGGCACCAAGACAGAGTCAACCATGGTGTCAGATCTAAAGGAGAGGGGACTGGGGCAAGGAGAGACCCTCCTCTCGACTGGTGAAGTAATTAACCTCTCCTGGGAACAGAGGGGTGCCTTATGAGTAGCATTAGTTTCTTGGAGCTTCTCAAATAAAAGGTATCTAGTAGGATTAAAGTAAGCAGATCACAGGGCACCCTGTCTTAGGCTATGTGGAGAGCGCCCTCGTACCTAAAAACCATGCCATGTTGAGCCGGCCTGTACGGCCTCTGTATGGTTTGAAATTTAGGTGAGGATCCACACTAACTCCCGTCATTGGGCCCCTGTATCTATCATTAATGAAAAATCTGTGAGGTGCTCCTTAAACAAAAGATATGATATAATTTTGGCACCAATAACTCCATCTCCAGACAAGAAGAAAGGGGCACCTTCTAAACCCAGTATTCACCTTTTAGTCTGGCCCATGGTATGTCCTCCTTCCTAAATGCCTACTCCACAAAAAGTTACGTGTGCTTGCCTGTCATCAATTAGGGAGGTGAGAACTGTCTTTACCTGCTTTTGGAGGGTAGGGTTTTCTGGCATGACTTTTTAAAAGAAAAGTTTTATATTAGCAACAGTTTATTTTATTGTATTTTAAATGCATTTTCAATAATTAGGAAACATTGTATCACAGATAATTTATTCCAGTATTTTGCAGATATTTTTTGTCTTTTCCTTGCATTGTTTTTACTAAAAGGAAATGTAATGATTGTTTTTGCCTGTTTGTATGCAAGCCACTTTCCTGATTATTATGTTATTATGTGGGTTTTTTGCATTTGAAAGATCTTCCAAAGCACATGTTTTACTGTTTTATTTCATATCTCTCTCCATCCTCTTAGCAGTTCTAATCATATGAAAGCTGCCTTACTGATAATTAGCTTCCTGGGACAGCTTTCCCAATCAAGTATGCAACATCATATGCATAATTTTCACTATTTCACTCTCAATTTCATTTTAAAAACATTTTCTTCAAATTTTAGCTTGCGTCACTTTATTATGAGCTTATTTTTTAAATTTGGAAATCTACAACTTAACAGTAAGAGTTCATTCTCTTTTTTTATTTTCAAAATTCTCTTTGCTTTTTTTTCAAATTATTTAATTTAGTGCATATTTTCTCACCAAATATTTGAATCACATGGAAAATATTAAAAACTTATATGATCTTTACTCTTTAGTTTATGAACTATCTGTTTTGGTTAGTTTTTATTTAGTGATTTTTCTCCTCATTGCTAACATTAAACTTTTGGTGTTTTGAAACTTTTGATATCTAATGATGAATTCAATTCTCTATTGCTTTCTTCAATTCTAAATATTTGGTCTCAGATGTTTACTGCCCGAGTAGAATTTCCAACTTTTGTAAACATAAGGCATGTTTTTTTATACTTCTTAAATTTTTCTAATTATGTTTTAAGATAAATATAAGATTCAGCAAATATGAGATATGGGATTCAACAAATACTTCATTTGGCCAGAACTTTAAGTAGTTTAAAAAGAAAAAGAGGATCCTAGTGTTTCCTGTAGTTTTCAGGTGCTTGCTGTGAAATTGTGTCTTCTAGTAATGTCAGAAGCCACACCCATAAAGTCTCACCAACATCACTGGCTAAACTAATCACGGATGACGAGCCAGAGTGGATAGGGGAAACTTAGCATTGTCCCCAAACTGCAAGCATTGTCAAAGCTTACGAACAATTCTGTGCTTGCTCTCCAAGGAAAACAAAATCAAGAGCTTTGTTTTGTTCACTTAAACTCATGTTACAAATTATACATCTAATTTTGTACATATTACATAAAGTACATTAGAAAATTACATTACTGGGTTTCTGGAAATTATGTTTTTGATAATAACCATGACAAGAAGACACTTTGGAGTTAGAAGTTGCTTTGGGGCCCAAACTGCATTATTGCTCCAGCCTAGATATTTTGAGTTTGATTCAGTAAAGGCCCAGGAAGCTGGGACTTGGCTCCTGCTATCACTGCTCTAGCCCTTAGCAGGGCAGAGTGTCTACATGGAGACCAAAGAACATAGCTTTACTGTCTTCTATCCCTACTGTTCTTTGCCTCCAGTTTGTTTATAACTGAAGCCTTCAACTCCCTTGTGCTTACCTACATCATAAGATTATTTACTGCTAGACCCAGAGTATAAACACAGCACAGATGTGTTGGCCACACCAATAATCACAGTCAGCAACAAAGCTCACCCTCTTTACTCTAGGACAGCAGCATAGGATTCACTGTTCATTCAATGTAGGCTGTAGCTCAGAGGAGCAAGGGCTTCCCCTCTAAATTCATTTGCTCAGATAGTGGCAACTCAGAATCAGAGCTCCTCTCTACCAACTCAGATTGAACACATGAACCATATAATCCTTAAAATATACTTCAAATGCATAAAAGAATGATAATTTATGGTCCTTAGCTATTTTCTATGATATTCAAAATAGGAAAGATTTGAGTAAACATAGAGAAAATTGAAATGACCTTTCTCACTAGTTTAATACTTTGAGATTTACTATTGCAAAAGTATTTACTATTATTGTATTTTTCATTTATTCCTTTATAAACATAAATAAACCATGTGCCTTTTAATTCAAGACATTCATGTTTATCCACTTGTCTCACAAGATTTGCCTCAGAGTAAGTATCATAATCAGATCCCAAGATGTTTTCCAGCAGCACATAATAAACCAATCATACTGACAGGTTTTGTTCAAAACAAAGCACAAATTAGCTTAGGAAAAAATAAATATTTTTTCTCCTCCCAGTGATTAAAATGTCTTTTTAAAGGCTATTAATAGTACTGGTATATATTATCAATGTTGCTGATAACTTTCCTACTTCAATTGTATTAATGGTATTTTTAGTAAATACGAAATGTTCAAACAGCTTTCCACAGATTTATTCTTGAAACTGAGGTGATTTTTTTGTCTATTTGCATTATTAAGAGAAAGATCAAGTAACTTTAAGAGGGGTTTTATTAAATTTTCTAATAAAACAAAATTATTTAAGACATCTTTCTTTGGTTTTTAAATGTGAAGCTTGAAGAACCCTTTGAAGGTGATTATCCAGACACATAGGGTGTCCTGAGAATGGGGGATGACTTTGTTCACAGGTGTTTTCCATATTTTTATTCAACTGAATGCCTGGTGTTTTAATGAATTTTTTAATGGCACCTGAAAAAAAGTATAGTAACAGCTCTGTGATTAAACCCATTAAATGTATTTATAAATACTAATCCATTGCTACATTCTGCTAATGTATGCCCTTTCTGTAATACATTTCTAAGTTGGCTAGCAGCTTTAGACTTGGACTTTCAATTTCTGATTTTGAAAATATCAAATATTGCAATCAAGAGCCCTGAAGAAATCCCTCATCCAATTAGAATACACCGGAAAATTTGGACCTTAGCTAATTATCTATGCTCATAAGAATTTTGCTGAGAAGTGAACTCAATTTAAAATTAAATTAAATAAATTAAATATATTCTAAAATATGATAGCTCAAAACCCATTAATTTTAGTCGAGCTAGTTCCATCCAGTCCACTCTTGTTTTACAACCTGAAATATCTCTCACATCAAACAGTTACACATTTAACAGTACAGATGGCAAGGGCAAGAGTTGTATACTAGAAAGTGTTTGGTACTATTAACATGGCTGAATACAATTGTCCATATTCTTTTCTTCAATCAAGACTAAATAAAAGTGGAAACACAAAGTAGTACTTCAGTTTCTCAAATAGTTTTATTAAACTGACTTAGAGGGAAAAATGCTCCCTTTGGAAACTCAGAATTGTTTCCAATGCAAAGTGTTTGGTGTTGTGGTTCTTGTGAATTTTATTGTTTTGTATAAGAAAACACACGACCTATGTGTTTCTATTTCATTGAATACTTGTCTACACAAAGTGTCTTGTCTGGAACCCCACCCCTACCTCATACATATATCATTCATCTGTTTCATTGCTGGGAAGGACCTAATGTTAATTTCTCTCAAATATTTTATAAATGATTTTTGTTATTGTGTAAAAAAAATTTAAGGTGAGGAAGCCAACTGTAGGATATATTAGATGTAGATGTTAAACGTGGGCTTTGATTTTTAGCAATTTCTAGAAGGTAGACTTTGAATACTTCCACCAGAGAATATGTGAGCAAATGTGTACAGTGAGCTTTTAATTTAGTTCAATGTATCATGCTGTACCTAATAATAATGTATAGTATAGTCAAACAAAACCAAATAAATACCTTCCTAAATTTAGGAACAAAAACTATAATAGAAAAAAAGTTTTCATATGCAGAGTTTGAAGGGGACAGAGACGTGTCTACCCTCTTGGGTAGGAAACTGACACAGGTGTGTAACTCTGGAAAAAATAAAGGGCTTCAGATGAATGGTCTGGACTGTTTTACACCTTGTGATAACTTTTCTTGATGAGATAAATAAAAATCATTGTGTTTCCAGGTCATCCTTTTCCTTCTGCTGTCCTTGTGGACTTCAAATTACCAGTCTTTTTACTGAACCATAAGATAATGTCCTCATTTAATTGTAGGATTTCCCTGTGTGACAGGGACATCATATTTAAAGAAGTTTGTTCATATACATGAAGGTCATTGAGATCAAATATCATGAATTAGTGATATGGTATGGGAGAATTGTCTGTATTCTGTCAATCATGTTATAAATAAACGCTGATTGGCCAAGCAGGAAATATAGGCAAGAAAACCAGACAGGAAGTAGAAATGATGTAATGAGAACAGGAGAATTTTGGGAAGAAGGAAGTTGATTCCTGCCACTCCTGCCCAGATCACCAGAAGCAGCAGGATGTGAGCTGCCCCACTGGAAAAAGGTACTGAGCCACATGGCTAACATAGATCAGAAAAATGGGTTAATCAAGATGTGAGAGTTAGCCGAGTGGTGGTGGTGCATGCCTTTAATCCCAGCACTCGGGAGGCAGAGGCAGGTGGATCTCTGGGAGTTCGAGGCCAGCCTGGTCTACAAGAGCTAGTTCCGGGACAGGCACCAAAGCTACAGAGAAACCCTATCTCGAAAAACAAAACAAAACAAAAAAAAGATGTGCGAGTTAGCCAGTGAGGGGCTAATGGGCCAATCAGCTTTATAACTTACAAAGATCTTTGTGTGATTTTCTTTGGGGCTAAACAGTTGTGGGGTACTGGGCAGGACAAAAACCCCAACATCAAACAAGCAGGCCTGGCCCTTCATGTTACAGTGATATCACAGGCAGCCTTTTCATAAATAAAGAAAATATTGTACAGAATGGAATACTTGAATCTTAAACAGAAACCTGTTGAGTTTTTTAAATGCTTATTTTTTTATGTGCAAGTGCTGTCAACCAAAATAAGTGCTTCATGTAAATGTGCTAAATTCATGTAAATTTACCTCTAAGCTAAAACCCCATCCCAGGGAAGTATGAGTTTTCTACAGTATCTCAGCAGACATTTCAGTGAGTAAGTGTAGGCTGTGATCACACATTTAGAAAGAGAACCTGTGTCATCTAGTAAAGTCACAAAATAAGCAAGTGTTCTGCGTTGATGAGCAAAATTACCTCGTTTTTTCTCAAACATTTGTTTATATTTTTACTGTCTATACTGTAGTAATTCTACAATATTCTAAACATTTCAATAAATAACTACATTAGGAGAATGGTTAGAATTTCTATGATGAAGCCTAATCAAGCACACAGTTCTAACAACTCACCCATTGTATGTTGCTTAGTGTTGTAGAGATAAAAAAGAATCATAGAACTTAAAGGCCCAACAATGGTTCCTGGACCGCTATTACTCTGTTGTATTAATATCAGAAATATGGTGAAAAATTGTAATGATCACTCAAATCTATGTAGATACAAATTACCTTTTCCTTACTTGAGTTTTAACTTTACAAAGAACCATGTTACTTAAATGACCTAAACAATGTCTCTTATTCAACAAAATCAAATGTTTTTATTATCTAGTAAAACACTAAAATAAGAACATAGAAAAAGAGTAGTAAAGTATTTGAAATGTTATCAAATGTTTAATAGTGCAGTAGGGAAACAACTAAATTATACATGCCATGACAACAGTAATGTAATAATGATGTTTAAATATTATATAAGGTCTTACAATACTAGATATTTTATTTTTTCCTTTCCTTGAAAATAAATTATTTTCTTATACAATATATCATGATTATAATTTCGCTCCTTCTACTACTCCTAGTTCTTCCACACCTCATCTTTCTCTAGTTCCACTATCTTTCTGTCTCTCATTTGAAAACTACAGATTTCTAAGAGTTAACAACAAAACAGGACAAACTAAAATATAATAAGCAATTAAAACAAAGTTGGACAAGACAACCCAGCAGAAGAAGAGCTCTAAGAACAGGCACATGAATCAGAGACCCACTTGTTCTCACACTCGGGAGTCCAATAAAAATTCTACAATAAACGCTAAAATACATATACAGAGAACCTGATACAGATCCACAAAGGCCTGTGTTGCTGCTTCAACCTTTGTGAACTCATCCATACCTTTCTTAGTAAATTTTGAGGTCATTGTTCTCTTAGTATCCATCCCCTCTGACTCTTACACACTTTCTCCTTCATCTTTCACCGTGTGTGAAATTGTAATTTCTGAGTGGAGGAATTTAATGGAGACATCACATTTAGACTCTGCAAAATGTAGCTGTGGGTCACTTCAACTATTCCCATCTACTGTTGAAGAGAGCCTCTGAATTAGGCACTGATCTATGAGTACAACAGAATGTTTTTAGAAATCATTTTATTGATAGCTGTTGTTGTGTTTGTTTGTTTGTTTGTTTGTTTGTTCATTGTCGTTTTTGACTGGTAGTGTTTGGTTTTAGCCTAGGTCTCTGGGCCACTCATTCTCTGGTTCTTGTTACCCAAACAGAAAAATTAACTGGGTATCTTTTTTACTCACATAAATATTTTTAACTCATAAAAATTTAATCATTTTTATTCATTTAAGTGTATGTAGAATTTTTAAAACTAAGCAAAAACTGCCACATAATCATAGCATGTGTGTCCATACCTGAGAGTCCATTACTGTAGCAAATGGTTCCAAAATTATGCCTAAGCAAAGTCCATGAAAGGACTCTCTTAGCAGATTCATTTGAAACCTTTCATTCATTATTTATAATTCTTTTTTTTTTTTTCGAGACAGGGTTTCTCTGTGGCTTTGGAGCCTGTCCTGGAACTAGCTCTTGTAGACCAGGCTGGTCTCGAACTCACAGAGATCCGCCTGCCTCTGCCTCCTGAGTGCTGGGATTAAAGGCGTGCACCACCACCGCCCGGCCTATTTATAATTCTTTTTGCTGAAGAGAAACCCTCCATCTGAGATGAACTAATAAAGTGCAAAAAGGCAGAGTCTACCATGTGGTTCCCCCAGAAGAAGAGAAATAAACGGACTTCAGCCTTCATGGAAATTTCCTACCAGAGCTCTCACAACAATCCACCATGTGTCAGGAATGGCAAGTTTAGTTGCATTTCTTATTTTATTTCTTTGATAATATACCTCACATGATGAAACTCACTTTTAAAAAAAGGATTATTGATTCTGGTGCTGCACAGTTTGAGGGTATAGTCCCTGGTCATGGATAACATGACATCAAGAACCTAGGGCAGAAGTTACATTGCATCTGCAATCAGGAAATGAAGAGGAAAGAATTCAGTTTATTTCTCCTTATTCAGTACAGGATTTCATCCCATGGAATTGTGTTACCCAGATTTAGGATGGGTCTACCCATCCCAATTAAGACAATCTAATAATTCTATCACAGACATACCCAGCTGTTTGTTATCTAGTCCATTCAGGATTTTGTCAATTTTAAAATCAGTATTAAACATCACACTGCCTCATACTCATGAAGGTATTTAATAAAAATATATCTGCTTTTTCAAGGACTGTCCTTTAATGGTCTGTTTTCTTTGCCTGATTTATTTTGAACATTTTGGAATACAATGCAAATTATGAACCTTAGAATCCAGAAAGAAATAAAATCAAAGTTCATGATATATAAAAGAATATCTTTTTTTGAAAAAGTAAACAGAGTCACAACATTATCAGAACTTCCTTTGTGACTTGCAGGTCTCCTGTGCAAGGTTTATTCAGGCTTCCTATTGAAAGACTAAAGGAAAAATATCTTAGATGTTATGTTTTATTAGAAAATTGAATTGAAAGATAAACACTTCATCACCAACTATATATCTGCAAAAAGTTGTTTGAATTATGACAATGAATCATATCATGTTTTTTCTCAAAACATTTGTATAACTAAACAAGGAAATCTACTAGCACTATTAATTATATGTAGCACAACTTGTAAATAGGCTCTTTGGAAAACAAACATATTAATCATTTGGAGGAAGGAGAAATTTCTATTTATTTTCTAACATAATTTGTGCTTTTTATTTGGCCAATGCCGGTCTATATAAATAGTCATTATGCACTGGGTGCATAAGTTGGAGAGTGAGTTAAGGTTTATCTAGAATGCTTACACTGGGTCAAATCTTGAGAGACAAAGAGGCAAATATGTATTTCATAAATTCAAAGTCAAGAGGTTCATTTAATCTTGAAGGAATAAAATTAATACATGAATAGTACAGTAATGGTAAGTATATTTACAATAGTAAGCCAAAAAATATTAAACTATTGAGAAAGGTCGTTCCAATCATGGAACTCTAGTGTCTGTATATGTTTGCACAATCCTTTGCTGCTTCAAAGATCATTATAGAAAATGTTCCGGGTTGGCAAAGGAACATACATTGTCTTGTTTTTAATGAAAAATGTATTTTTAAAATTTACTGTTAATGTGTTTGACTTGAGCCTGAAGAGTTAAGCTCATGCCCTGACTTGCCACTGCTTGAACAAATGACCTTGGAGCAGAGCCTTCCTCCTCTAGTCTTCATTGAATGAGCTGTTAAACCATAGGCTCGTATCCATGTAGGAGAGAAAAATGGAGAAGACAGGTTTATGGCCAGGTGTGCTTCTTTGTAAAGTCAACAATTCTAACTACAATTTTTTAAAAATGCAACTTCCACTAAAATGTGCTCATATCAATGTTCTTATTTTTGTTAATTGAGCTCTACATTTTTCTCTGCTACCCTCCCTGTCTCTCCCTTCCCCCTCAACCCTCTCCTAAGGTATTTTACTTAGGAGATCTTGTCTTTTTCTACTTCCCTTGTAGATTAGATATATGTATGTCTCTCTTAGTTTCCTCATTGTTGTCTAAATTCTCTGGGATTTTGATTTGTAGGCTGGTTTTCTTCGCTTGTCTTTCTGTGTCTGGGTTATCTCATTCAATATGATGTTTTCTAGCTCCATCCATTTGCCTGCAAAATTCACGATGTCAGGTTTTATTTTATCTTATTTTTTATTTATTTACTATTTTTGCTGTGCAGTACTCCATTTTGTAAATGTACCACACTTTCCTTATCCATTCTTTGGTTAAGGGGCATTTAGCTTGTTTCCAGATTCTGGCTATGACAAACAATGGAATGCTATGAACAAAGCTAAGCACATGTCCTTGTGGCACATCCTTTGGATGTAAGGGCAGCAATGTCAACTGAGGCATGGGAAGGAGAAGAGCAACCGGTGAAGAGTTCTGGGGATAATTTGATAAACGAGAGGAGAGCTAAGTATTAAAGCCAGGGAACAGGAAGGAATTTCACAGTTGAGTGTATTGAGCAACATGGAAATCAGGACTACCTAAGGTGGGCTGTTTAAAATTATACACTTCCTCAAGCCATATTAAGAATTTCTAGCTCATTTTAATGGCAATTGAAAGCAATTGGAGGTTTTACAAAGAAAGAAACTAGATGTTCAAATTTCAAAATGCTCCCGTTGGTGGAATGTCTCATTGTGTTAGAGCAAAACAACAGCAAACAGTGTGTATAAGAAGTCTAAGCAGAGCCATGCTCAGTTACCAAGATCAATAACTTTGAATAATGGAGAAAAATAAGTGATTAAATTTGATGGACTAAGATATTAAAACTGTATGAAGAATAGGATATGAACAGATCACAAAAAGAAGTAGGAAATATCTCACTGCATTTTTATCATGAAGACCTAAGAGGAGCTAGATTTTACCTCAGAGTTAAAGATCAAAGGGCAACAGGTTAGGAGAAGCCTAATCAGCAACAAAGCTTCAATTTCAGTTATATATTCTTATTATATCCATAGGACAATGTGGAACATAGTGTGGGTATACACTTGAGACATGGACACATTGTGTTGTGGAATTGACAAAGTCACTTAACTTGGTTATATTTTTTTTTCCTTTAGAAGCTCTCATTAAAAAAGATAAATTTAGAAAAACAGACCTCCCATGGGAGTCTAAAAAGCATGGCATATCAATTTGAGGCCAGACCAAGCTCTTCTCCTTTGCATCAAGGCTGAACAAAGCATCCTATCATAAGAAATGGGTTCCAAAGAGCCAGTTCATGTGTCAGGGAGGAGGGTATGGAAGGGTGGTAGAAGAGAGGAGGGAGGAGGGAATGGGAACATAGGAGTGAGTGGAATCTGTGGTTGACATGTAAAGTAAGTAAATAAATAAATGATAAATTTATTACATAGTTTTTATCTCCTCAAAAATGCAGAATACATGAAGGCTTTCTTTCAGAGAAAGTTTGTAGTACTAAAATAAATAAAAGGGAAGGAGGAAAGAAGAGATACAAAGATAAAGCAAAAGAAGTATGAAATAGAGAAAAAATACTAGGAGATAGGAGAGGAAATTTAAGGGGAGAGGAAGAAAGGATAGGGAAGGAGATGAAAGGGGAAGAAAGAAGAAGGGAGAGAAGGAAGGTAGAAAGAAGGAAAGAAAGTGAGAGAGGGAGGGAAGGAGAAAGGAAGGAAAAGAAAAAAGAAAATCTTAACATCACAAAGTCAAGTTAAACTTTCTATGAAGGTCAACCATTGTTTTTAATGAAGACAGATGTAATATACTCAGTACTGCCTAAGTTATATAAACATCTATTTTTCAACCCAAGTTGAGATTTTTAAATTGGTGTTTCATCTTTTAAAAACCGTATTAAATTTGATTTGGTGCACTTGTGAATTTGGGTTAGCTTTAGTCTGATCCATTTTTATAAAAAAAAATACCTTATTACTGCTGCAAACCAGTGAGACAAAAGGAATGTATTTCTATTAACTAGATGTTTGCATTAAAGTTATGTGTTTTTGTGTCCTAAGAGAATGCCCAAGAATAATTTAAAAAGAGACATTTCAAAGGTTATCCTCAATGAACTGGAGCAATCACCAAGCCAGAGTAAATACAATGGGAAATCTCTCCCAGGTTGGCTCTGCAGTGTGGTTTTGTAAGTGATATGAAGAACTCTTGGCGTGGCATTATAATTGAAGCACTGTTATGTGGTACAAGATTCCATTTTTGATCTTCCTTCCATAATAGTCGTTCTTTAATCTTTTTCCCTCTATTGCCTCATTTTGCCTTCTTGGAATATTACGCATGCTGAATACCATTATTGCTTTCATTATTAACTAGGGATGAATTTGGAAAAAGTAATTTTGTGCAGGCCTGATGTTACAGAATAAGCTGTCAAACATCATAGCGGGTGACAGTGTGCTGTCCTTCTGTGAAGCTGTGGCACAGTATGTGTTATAGCTGGAAGGTTATAGGTAATCAGAGAGGATTACAGACGGCGGCTTTATTAAATATCTGTGGAGGTCTACTGTGGCTGAGGCCAGATAATATGAGCTTCCAATATAAAAACAGGAAATTATTAATAAACTGGATTGGCTGTTCTGAATGCCCTTGCAAAAGTTTATCTAATTTTATTTTCTAGGGAGATGAATGTCAAGTATTAGATTTATTATTACTCAAGGTGTAGCCCTTTATTCTTTGAAGTGATTCTCTTTTAATTTGTTATATTTCCCTGGATGTTTGATGATATTAACATTGTTTAAAGCAGAATGTTTCCATTCTCGTTTTCTGGTAAGTAAATTTTGACAGCTCAGAATACAGCAGATTTTATGTGTTTTCTTTCTGATACTATATGATAAAACATGACTTGCTAGGAGATTCCGATATGCATGGAACTGGCAATCTGGTTTTTTTTAACACCCTAATAAATTATTCCCATCAGC
>CAWTZC010002386.1:0-10214 GCA_963919715.1 Microtus obscurus | reverse complement strand
TTTTTTTTTTTTCATTCAAATATGCATTAATTTTAAAGGTAAAATAACAGTTACACATACCCCAGGATAGTTGCTACATTGCAATTTTATTTTTTTTTTTTTTTTTTTTTTTAGGGAGACTTTTTAGTTCACATTTGTAACTTACAATCCATCTCTTTTGGAGATGACAAGGCAACAGATGTTAAAACAACTAGTCAGGTCCTAGACACAGTCAAGGGAGACAGGAATAAATAAAAACATACATGGTCTTTAGCTTGTATTCTCTAATCTTACATAGAACAAGAAGCAACACCAGGGAGTGGAACCCACCCACTTCCATTTTGGTCTCCTCAAATCAATTAAGTCAATGATGTTGAAGGAGGCCACTTGGTTGTCCTGGTCTCCCAGAACCGAAATAACAACACAGAAACTGTATTAATTAAATCACTGTTTGGTTCATTAGATCTAACTTCTTATTGGCTAATTTATTTGCATATTGATTTAGCCTATATCTATTTTTTTTTTTTTTTCAAAGTTTGTTTATTAAGGACAGGGTAACAACTTATATACCCCCTGAATGAGGGCTTGGGGGAGCAGGGCACAGGAGCATGGAATCTGTCCGTGGTCCCAGTCACGTAACCTACATCCGGTCAGGTAGGCCAAGAAGTCAGGAGTTGCCACACCTAGTTCCCTGGATAGCTGGAATTCGAAGGCAGTTCCGCTCATCAGATTAGGTTTGTTAGCAATTAGCGAAAGCTGTAATTGGGTGTGGGGCAGGTTTTTGCCAATAGGACTATTCTTACCATAATTATGGGTTTGGGGTTCCCTGAGGCTCCCCAAGGTGATGGTTTCTGTAACAATCCTTTAGGGGGGAAACGGCTCCCCAACATATTCCTCCTTTCTTATATAAAGGCAAGCAGTTATAGGTGGAGGGCACCAAGACAGAGTCAACCATGGTGTCAGATCTAAAGAGAGGACTGGGACAAGGGAGACCCTCCCTCTCGACTGGTGAAGCAATTTACCTCTCCTGGGAACAGAGGGGGGTGCCTTATGAGTAGCATTAGTTTCTCGGAGCTTCTCAAATAAAAGGTATCTCGTCGGATAAAGTAAGCAGATCACAGGGCACCCTGTCTTAGGCTGGAGAGCGCCCTCGTACCCAAAAAACCATGCCATGTTGGAGCCGGCCTGTACGGCCTCTGTATGGTTTGAAATTTAGGTGAGGATCCACACTAACTCCGTCATGACCCTCTTATCATCATTAATGGAAAATCTGGTGAGGTGCTCCTTAAACAAAAGATATGACTATAATTTTGGCACCAATAACTCATCTCCAGACAAGAAGAAAGGGGCACCTTCCAAACCCAGTATTCACTTTAGTCTGGCCCATGGTAATGTCCTCTTTCCTAAATGCCTACTCCACAAAATGTTACGTGTGCTTGCCTGCCATCAATTAGGGAGGTGAAAAAAGGGATCAAAATCTAAAATTACACTAACTTTTTTTTTTTTAATTAATTTATTATGTTTTCCATTATTTAAAACAATTTTCAAATTCAAATACACTTTGATCATATTCTTCCTCTCCCTCAAGTCCCTTCAGATCTTTTCCCCATCCCTACCCACCCAACTTAAGTTCTTTCTTTAACAAGAAGCAAAAATCCTGTACAACAATAAAATCTTCCAAAACTTAGAAACAAGAAAGTCATACCAAGAAAAGAAAGAAAAAAAGATTGAAAACAAACAAAAAGCCCAACTTGTAACAAATAAAGCAACAGACAAAATCCTGTGGAGTCCAACCCTACCTATGTTGTAATTACTCCTGAATATGAGGCTTGCCCAAAATTAGTTGACATGCTCAGTGTCACTCATCGTAGAAAACTGATTGCTCTCCTAACTGGTATAGGTGATAGTTCAGTTGTTAACCTTTTTTTTTTTCTTTTTTTTTTTTGTCAAAGCCTCCGTTTATTAGGGACAGGGTAACGACTTATATACCCCCTGAATGAGGGCTTGGGGAGTAGGGCACAGGAGCATGGAATCTGGCGTCGTGGTCCCAGTCACGTAACCCTACATCCGGTCAGGTAGGCCAAGAAGTCAGGAGTTGCCACACCTAGTTCCCTGGATAGCTGGAATTTAAGGCAGTTCCGCTTATCAGATTAGGTTCATTAGCAATTAGCGAATAGCTAATTGGGTGTGGAGCAGGTTTTGCCAATAGGACTATTCTTAACATAATTGTGGGTTTGGGGTTCCCCTGCAGGCTCCCAAGGTGATGGTTTTAACAATCTTTAGGGGGAAGCGGCTCCCAACATATTTCTCCTTTCTTATATAAAGGCAAAGTAGTTATAGGTGGAGGGCACCAAGACAGAGTCAACCATGGTGTCAGATCTAAAGGAGAGGGGGTACTGGGACAAGGAGAGACCCTCCTCTCGACTGGTGAAGCAATTAACCTCTCCTGGGAACAGAGGGGTGCCTTATGAGTAGCATTAGTTTCTTGGAGCTTCTCAAATAAAAGGTATCTAGTAGGATTAAAGTAAGCAGATCACAGGGCACCCTGTCTTAGGCTATGTGGAGAGCGCCCTCGTACCAAAAAAAACCATGCCATGTTGAGCCGTTCTGTACGGCCTCTGTAGATTTGAAATTTAGGTGAGGATCCACACCAACTCCCGTCATTGGGCCCCCCTGTATCTATCATTAATGAAAAATCTGTGAGGTGCTCAAACAAAAAGATATGATATAATTTTGGCACCAATAACTCCATCTCCAGACAAGAAGAAAGGGGCACCTTCCAAACCCAGTATTCACCTTTTAGTCTGGCCCATGGTATGTCCTCCTTCCTAAATGCCTACTCCACAAAAAGTTACGTGAGCTTGCCTGTCATCAATTAGGGAGGTGAAAAGGGATCAAAATCTAAAAATTCTTAACATATGCATTAAACCCAAACACTTTACAGCATGTGTCAAACCTTTCCCAACATCTATAAGCAGTTACAAATATCATTAGATCAATTTCAGTAAAAGTACAATGACAACATTGTTGTCAAATACCATTTTAGACTCTGAGCACCAGTCACAGGAACCCCAATCTTTCCTTCTTAAGTGAAGAGGTTAGAATTTTAATTAAAATGAGTTCTGTGTCTCAAAGATTAAAACAGTCCGATGTCCAGTCTGCATCTCAGCTCCAAAGCAGACCAGAGTTCAAGCTGCAGAAGCATTAGCACTTGTGCTTCAGGGCCGGTGGGATTCCTGGGTGAGGTGAGACTGGATTCATATCTGAAGCACATCCTGGCATTATCTCAGCCGGGTCTCCCTGGGCTCAGGAGGCAGAATTGACACCCTGTAGAGGTGGGAGCAGCAGGTTCTGTTATCAGGGACTCTCTCCTTGGGGGCAGGAAAAGCCAGACTAAGGACCTCTGCAATCGCTCAGGAACTCCTCTGTGTCCTCAGCGCAGCCTCGCGACATCAGGCCCAGCTTTTATTTCTTTCTGTGAAAAAGCATAAACGTATCCTCCGACCCCAAATAATATAGGTTGGGTTTTTTCATAATGCATTGCAAGGGCTTTTCACCTTTGCCCTAGCAAAGGTCAGCTTGGTGTTATCATGTCAGATCCGTTTGCATCTTGGATCTACTGCAAGTTTCATAAGCTGCTTACAAGGAGCCTTATTATGCTCCATAATATTTTTTTTATTATTATCTAGCCATATATGCAGTTCCTCCATTGGAAGAGCCATTTGTAAAATTTAGCATAAAATCCTTTAAGGGATTTTTTTGCTATAACATTAGCAAAATACAGTTGTGTGAAATGAGCAATAATCATCTGGGGATCAAGCCATTTTTTAGCTTTTATCCTGCCCTTTTGTACCAGACAGGCTACTGGTTTAAATTAAGAGTTTAATATCTTAATTGGCAAAACTTGAGAAGATTTTGCCATAAACAGCATTTTTTTATAAAAATGTTGTAGAATAAGTTTTATATTTAATATCAAATTTGCCGTAGCTGCATTATAATTAATATACTGTATTTGTTGATTATTGTATACTTTACCTGTTGATTTATATTTTTTTTTCTGTTTTTTATTGGAAGAAAAAAAAGAAATTTCAGCCTCCTCCCCCTCCCATTTACTCCCACTCTTTCCTCTGCTTCTCCCCTCCCCCACTCCTCCCCTCCCTCTCCAGCCTGAAGAGCAGTCAGGGTTCCCTGCCCTGTGGAAAGTCCAAAGTCCTCCCCCATCATCCCTATGGTATAGGAAGGTGAACATCCAAACTGGGTAGGCTCCCACAAAGCCAGAACATGAAGCAGGATCAGAACCCGGTGCCATGGTCCTTATGCCTCAGCAGCCCTTTTTGTCTGCCATGATTTAGAGTCCGGTTTTATCCCATTGCTTTTTTCAGTCACAATGTCCAGCTGGCCTTGGGGAGCTCCCAAAGAATCAGCCCCACTGTCTCCATGGGTGGGCGCACCCCTTGTGGTCCTGACTTCTTTGCTCCTTCTCTCTTCTCCTTCTGCTCCTCATTGGGACATTGGGAGCTCAGTCCAGTGTTCCAGTGTGGATCTCAGTCTCTATCTCCATCCATCGCTCAGATGAAATTACTTCATTTATTTCTAGAAACCAAATATGAGTGAGTACATCCCATGTTTGCATCCTTTTGGGTCTGGGTTACCTCACTCAGGATAGTGTTTTCTATTTCCATCCATTTGCATGCAAATTTGCGAAAGTCATTGTTTACCGCTGAATAGTATTCTTAATGTGTATATATTCCACACTTTCTTCAATCATTCTTCCATTGAAGGGCATCTAGGTTGTTTTCAGGTTCTGGCGGTTACAAATAAGTATGCCATGAACATAGGTTGAACAAATGCTTTTGTCATATGATTGGGCATCTCGTGGTATATTCCCAAGAGTGGCATGCTGGGTCCATGGGTGGTTTGATCCCAAATTTCCTGAGAAACCGCACACACCTTTCTTTCCAAAGTGGTTGCACAAGTTTTGCATTCCCACCAGCAATGGATAGGGTACTTCTTTCACACAGCCTTTCCAGCAAAGGCTATCATTGGTGTTATTGATCTTAGCCATTCTGACAGGTGTAAGATGATATCTCAATGTTGTTTTGATTTGCATTTCTGACGCTAAGGAGGCTGAGCAGACCTTAAGTTCATTTTGGCCATTTGGACTTCTTCTGTTGAGAATTCTCTCTTCAGATCAGTGCCCCATTTTTTAATTGGAGTTAATTAGGCATTTTAAAGTCTCAGTATCTTGAGTTCTTTATCGAGTCTTTGTCAGACCTTTTGTCTGTTGCGGAGGTTGGTGAAGATCTTCTCCCAGTCAGTGGGTTGCCTTTTTGTCTTAGTGACAGTGTCTTTTCGCTTTACAGAAGCGTTTCTCAGTTTCAGTAGGTCCCATTTATTCAACTGTTTCCCTTACTGAACTGTGCTGCTGGGGTTATACCTAGGGGAAGCGACGACTGTGCCCATCTGTTGTAGTGTACTTCCCACTTTCTCTTCTATCAGTTCAGTGTGTTCAGATTGATATTGAGGTCTTTGATCCATTTGGACTTGAGTTTTAGTAGGTGATGGTATAGGGTCTATTTTCATTCTTTCTACAGGTTGACATCCAGTTAAAGGCCAAGCACCATTTGTTGAAGATGCTTTCTTCTTCCATTGTATATTTTTAGCACCCTTATCAAAAATGAGGTGTTCATAGGTTTGTGGGTTAAGATCCGAGTCTTCTATACGATTCCATTGGTCAACTTCTCTATTTTTATGCCAATACCACACTGTTTTCATTACCGCAGCTCTGTAATAGAGTTTAAATTCAGGGACGGTAATGCCTCCAGGAAGTACCTTTATTGTATCTAAGATTGTTTTGGCTATCCGAGTTTTTTGTTATTCCATATAAAGTTGATTATTGTCCTTTCAAGATCAGTGAAGAATTTTAATGGGATCTTGATGGGGATTGCATTGAATCTATAAATTGCCTTTGTGTAGGATTGCCATTTTTACTATGTTGATCCTACCAATCCACGAGCTAAGGGAGATCCTTCCACACTTTCGGTATCCTCTAATTTCTTTCTTCAATGTTTTAAATTTCTTGTCAAAGAGATCTTTCACTTCTTTGGTTAGAGTTACCCCTGAGATATTTTATGCTGTTTGTGGCTATCGTGAGAGGTGATGCTTCTGTGATTTCCCTCTGCTTCCATATCCTTTGTATAGGAGGGCGACTGATTTTTTTGGAGTTGATCTTGTATCCGGCCACATTACTAAAGGCGTTTATCAGCTGTAGGCAGACTTCTTGGTGGAGTTTTTGGGGTCGCTTATGACACACTATCATATCATCTGCAAATAACGAAAGTTTAACTTCTTCTCTTTCCAAAGATTCGAATCCCCTTGATCCCCTTATGTTGTCTTATTGCTATGTGCTAAAACTTCAAGCACTATATTGAAGAAGGGTATGGAGAGAGTGGACAGCCTTGTTGTGTTCCTGATTTAAGTGGGATGGCTTTGAGTTTCTCTCCGTTTAGTTTGATGATCGCTGTCGGTTTGCTGCAAAAGCTTTTATTATATTGTAGGTATGACCCTTGTATCCCTAATCTCTCCAAGACTTTTTATCATAAAGGGATGTTGAATTTTGTCAAAAGCTTTTCCAGCATCTAATGAAATGGTCATATGGTTTTTTTCTTTCAGATTATTTATATGATTGATTACATTGATAGATTTTTGTGATTGTTGAACCAGCCTTGCATCTCTGGGATGAAGCCATTTGATCATAATGGATAATTTTTCTAATGTGTTCTTGGATACGGTTTGCCAGTATTTTTGTTGATTGGGATTTTTGAGTCAAAATGTTCAAGAGTGAGATTGGCCTGTAATTCTCTTTCTTGGTTGAGTCTTTGTGTGGTTTTGGTATCAGAGTGACGGTAGCTTCATAAAAGGAATTTGGCAATGACTCTTCTGTTTCTATATTGTGAAATACCTTAAGGAGTATAGGTATTAGATCTTCTTGGAAATTCTGGTAGAATCATTGAGACCGTCTGGTCCTGGGCTTTTTTGGTGGGAGGTTTTGATAACAGCTTCTAATTCTATTGACAGGTCTATTTAGATTGTTCACCTGGTCCTGATTTAACTTTGGTATATGGTATTTATCTAAAAACGTGTCCATTTCTTTTACATTATCCAGTTTTGTGCGTATACAGGCTTTTGTAGTAAGATCTAATGATTCTCTGAATTTCCTCTATGTCTGTGGTTATGTCCCCTTTTCATTTCTGATCTTATTCATTTGCAAATTCTCTCTGTTGGTTTGATTAGTTTGGATAGGGGGTTTATCAATTTTGTTGATTTTTTCCAGGTATTTCGAGCTTTTTTTTTCATTGATTCTTTGGATTGTTTTCTGTGTTTCTATTTTGTTGATTTCAGTTTTCTAGTTTGACTATTTCCAGTCCTTCTACTCCTCCTAGGTGAGTCTGCTTCTTTTTTTCTAGAGCTTTCAGATGGGCTGTTAAGTCTCCAATGTATGCTTTCTCTGTTTTTTTTTTTTCTAAGTGGGCATTAAGGGTACTGAACTTTTTCCCCTTAGGACCGCTTTCAAAAGTGGTCCCATAAGTTTGAGTAGTTGATTCTTTATTTTCATTGAATTCAAGGAAGACTTTAATTTCTTTCTTTATTTCTTCCTTGATCCAGGTGTGGTCAATAGTTGATTATTCAGTTTCCATGAGTTTGTAGGCTTTCTGGGGGTAGCATTGTTGTTGAATTCTAACTTTAGTCCATGGTGATCTGATAAGACACATGTGGTTATGGATATTTTTTTGTAACTGTGGAAGTTTGCTTTGTTACCGAGATGTGGTCAATTTTCGAAAAGGTTTCCCCATGAGCTGCCAGAAGAAGGTATATTCTTTCCTATTTGGGTGGAATGTTCTATAGATGTCTGTTAAGTCCATTTGATGGTTCAATACCTCCATTAATTCTCTTATCTTTCTCTGTTAGGTTTCTGTCTGATTTGACCTGTCCATTGGTGAAAGAGGAGTGTTGAGATCCTGCTATTAGTGTGTCAGTTTGATGGCAGCCTTGAGTTTTTAGTAGTGTTTCTTTTACATATGTGGGTGCTTTTTTTATATTAGGGACATGATATTCAGGATTGAGACCTCTTCCTGATCAATTCCTGTTATGAAGTAAATATCCCTCTCCATCTCTTCTGATTGATTTAAGTTTGAAGTCAACTTTGTTGTAGAAATTAGTATGACGCCACACCTGTTTGTTTCTTAGGTCCATTTGCTTGATAAACCTTTTCCCACATCCTTTACTCTAAGTAGGTGCCTGTCTTTGTGGTTGAGGTGTGTTTCTTGTAAACAGCAGAATGTTGGATCCTGTTTGCGTATCCAATCTCTTAGCCTGTGCCTTTTATAGGTGAGTTGAGCCATTGACATTAAGGGATATTAATGACCAGTGGTTGCCTAACAATCCGGGTCACTTTTTTAGTCATAGAGTTTGTGTGTTTGCCTTCTTTTAGTTGTGGTGGTGAAGGGTGTCTAGATGTTTGAGTTATTGTGGTCATTGTTGGTCTCCTTGGTTTGTGATTTTTCTTCTATTACTTTCTGTAAGGCTGGATTTGTGGCTCGAATTGTTTAAATTTGTTTTTATCCTGGAAAATTTTGTTTTCCATTTATAGTGAATGAGCTTGGCTGGGTATAGTAGTCTAGGCTTGCAGTTCCATGTTCTCTAGCTTCTGCAGTACATCTATCCAGGACCTTCTGGCTTTCATGGTTTCCATAACGAGTAGTCAGGTGTAAGTCTGATAGGTTTACCTTTACTAATAACTTGACCTTTTTCCTTTGCAGCTCTTAATATTCTTTTCTTTATTCTGTATGTTTTGTGTTCTTATTATTATATGGCGAGGGAGATGTTTTTTTTTCCAGTCTATTCGGTGTTCTGTATGTTTCTTGAACCTTCAAAGGAATATCTTTTTTAGGTTGGGAAAGTTTTCTTCTACTCAATTTTATTAAATATATTTTCTGAACCATTGTGCTGTACTTCTCTCCTTCTTTTGTAACCCAATTATTCTTAGGTTTGGTCTTTTCATTGTGTCCCATATTTCCTGAATGTTTTGTGATGAGAATTTGTTATTTAGCTGTTTTCTTTGTATCAGTGTGTTAATTTTCTCTAAGTGGTATCTTCAGTGTCTGACAATTCTTTCTCTAACTCTTGTACTCTGTTGGTAGTACTTGTCTCTGTAGTTCCCCTTGTTCGTTTACTCAGATTTTCGATCTCCAACCTTCCCTCGGTTTGAGTTTTCTTCAACTTCATTTCATTGTTCTAGGTCTTGAACCATTTCCCATACCTGTTTGATTGCATTTTCTTGTTTCTCTTGGTTTTCTTGGGTATCTTTGAGCGAGATTTGTTCATTTCCTCTACCTTTTTGTTTGTAATCTCTAATTGTTTATCGTTTTTCACCTCCTGTTTAAGGTCTTCTATTATTTTCAGCAAAAATTCACTTTTGAGTCGATTTCTTCTGCACTTCTTCTGGAGAACTACAATTCTTTCTCTATTTTGGATCCCTGGTTGGGTGATGTCATGTTGCCTTTCAGGTTGTTGGAGGAATTCTTGCATTGGCGCCTTCCCATCTCCCTCTTTCAAATGAAGCCAAGAGAGGCCTGGTGTCTGGTCTCTGTTTTGCTGTGCCTGTGTCTCTGGGTGTATCTCTTAGTCTGTAGAAGCAGGGACCGTCCCCAACGATGGCCCTCCTGGCACCCGGATCCGAACTCCCCGCTGCCTGGGCGTCCCGTCGAACAAAGGGCGGGCCCCGCTTGGTGAGGCCGGCCACCTCCAGACAACGGAGCCACCACCTCCCGAATGTTCTCCCAATTCGGACCCTGTCCCAGCGCCCAAACAGGCTGAGCTGGAGTGTTAGTTGTTCAAAGAGGGAGGGGGTCCAGAAGTAGTGGGGGGAGGCCTTGGGTGCAAGCTGTGTGGAGACAGGAATGGGAGAAGAGGTATCCAGGAGTACAGCCCCCGCAGACCTGACCAGGAAGTGCAGGAGGGTGGGGGAACGTCTGAGCTCCCTGTCCCGGCTGCGCAGCAGAAACTCACTCACCCCAGCGATGGCGCCTCCTGGCACCCGGATCCGATCTCCCCGCTGCCAAAGGGCGTCCCGCGAACAAAGGGCGGGCTCCTTGGTATTCTTGATGCTTTGGATCTTACAATGTATTCTCTCCCCTTTCCTCTGGATTCCCAAACTTCCCCTAATGTTTGACTCA